>SKCR01035403.1:0-81443 GCA_019454045.1 Zanthoxylum bungeanum | reverse complement strand
ATCAGATTCGTTTCCGCAAAAGGTTTTGGGATGATTCCCAAGACTTGACTGCCTGCATCTTGTACGGCCTTTGAAATGATCCCCATTAGTCCAAGATTGCCACCGCCATATACTAGGTGTATATTCATTTCAGCTAAGACTCGACCCAATTTCTGTGCTTCCGCTACGTATTGTGGCTTAGTACCAACACTAGTACCACAAACGACACAGATATTTACAACTCGTCTTCTTGAAGTGGCTTCCATTTTATGTATGTTTCTTTTCTCAAATCTGGATGCATTCAAAAGTGCAATGATGAGTTGAATTTAAAACACTTGAAAATGGGTGAGTAATAATAGTATTAGTACCTGCGAAATGATAATTATTTGTTAAACAATAAAATGTATCGTGAAAGTCAAAAAGTCTGGATTCTGTCGGAGAAAATAAAAGAAAATAAAAAAATAAATCACAATTATTAGGAAAAGACAAAGAATTATAATATTTACAAGAAAGTAACGGCTTGAATGACGTCTATGCGTCAGGGACAAGCTTCCCATCCAATTTTCT
The DNA here is from genome assembly GCA_019454045.1 of Zanthoxylum bungeanum. NCBI lineage: Eukaryota > Viridiplantae > Streptophyta > Magnoliopsida > Sapindales > Rutaceae > Zanthoxylum > Zanthoxylum bungeanum. The sequence goes on along the minus strand of SKCR01035403.1, from coordinate 80,897 downwards.
TATAAATTGGCAAACAAGGTCTTTTAGAGTCAGATTCCCGAGACTATATTATTGTCTTTCTTTTCGGAACTGTGTATATAACATATGAATTGCGTGATGCACATATCTACTGGGATGTGTCTCAAGAGTCTTAGATATGTCATCCAAAGACTCCTTACTCAAGCCATCCCTAATGAATTTAATCTTATTTTCACGGTTATCAGAAACCATTCCTAAAGAACGACAACGAGTATTACATGTCATGATAGCACATCTATAACAAACACCCATCTTTTTAGCTCTTCTCTTTTTAGCGTAGGAGCTTCTTCCTAAACCAGGCAGATATGAAATAAAAGAATCAGAGGACTCACCTGTCAATCGGACCCGTGCTTCAATAATCTAACGAATGTCATTAGGAATACCTTTGATTATCAGTAGTCTCATCCGTTCCAAGCGAGCTTTGTAGATCTTCATCAGAGAGTTTTGAGGGAGAGAAGGAAATTGTTTGTGAAGATTTGCGAGAGCGTCTTCCATCCTGAAATGACTTTACCTACACAAATTAAACACACAAAAATAAATCACACCAAATCACAATATATACACAAATTACATGGGTTGCCTCCCAACTAGCGCTAAGTTTAAAGTCGTCAGCTAGACATGATTTCCCGAACGTTAGGCTGGATCTGAAAGTGTGACACTTTCTTTTTGTCGCTCAATTGATTCTCCCCAGTAGTGCTTGACACGCTTGTTTTTAACCTTGAATGTTTTGTTGGAGTCGGGATCATGTATCTCAATGGCTCTATCTGGTAAAACCTTGGTGATTAGGAATGGACCTGACCACCCTGATTTTGGCTTCCATGGGAAGAGTTTCAACCTTGATTTCTTTAACAGTACCATCTACCCTGGTTCTAGTTGTATGCGCACTAACTTTTATTAAAAGAAAATGCTGAGGTAAAATGATCCACATTTATTACTTCTATTTTAGATATCTCCATTAATATAATATATTAACTTTGCATGATAATTACCAACCAGTCATATAGGCGGTATCTAGATTAAGTCAAATTAATAATTAATTACCAACCGACCAATCAGGTGGTATCCAGTTTAGTCAGGTTAAAATCAATTTTAATATTTACCAACTGACCATAAGGCGGTATCCTCATTAAGTCACGTTTTAACTAATTTATATATATTATATTTAAGGGATATTAATCTAAATATTAGTAATAAAAGTTTTACCTTTTACCCCACCAAGGGGGAGTTACCTCCTCATTACTGAAAAGTAAATTGCTAAAAAGTAAAGAAAGGAAAGTATTGTGCGTAAAAGTAAATTGCAGAAAGTAAAGACTGAAAAGTAAAGAAAAGAAAGTGTGAAAGCTGAAATTAAATACTCGAAACTATAAATAAACAAGCAAGATACAATCTTCTCAGTATTCTTAAGGAATTACATAGAAGAAGGTATGAATTCAAATATGAAATTCGGCCTTCTATTTATAGGCAAAAGTTGGCCTTGAGCGTTGAAACGTGCACGTCATTGCGCATCGTGACACGCATTGATCTTCGATGTGTGTCACGCCTTTTGCTGAGATGGTTGCATGTGTCAGGGGTTGAATGATTAACTCAATAATTATGCTGACGTGGTGCTGACGTGGCATTAACTGAATTATTAACTTATTAATTGTGTTGACGTGGCGATGATGATTGTTGGAAGCATGTGATGATGACACGTTTCCGGCAGATGTTAGCATGATTTGCTGTGATGTTGACATGTGGCAGGCACACGTTAGCAGATTCGGTGCACGTTAGCAGACAACGCACGTTAGCATGGCGTATGTTAGCAAGGCGTATTTTAGCAAATCTTCTCTGATTATGACACGTGTCCCGGCGCATGTTAGCAGACTTCGGTGCACGTTAGCGGTCGCGACGCCGGTTGCGTGTCACGATGCGCCAAATGATAATTTTTCTCTTTTTGTCTATTTTTCACTGTTTTGGCCCCAAATCACCTCCAAAGAGTCCTGAAACTTTATTTCTCTATAAAATAACACAAAACACATCAAAATATTAACAAAACTCAAGAAACTATACAAAATATTAAGTCAAAGGAGTGGGAAATAGTGATATTACCACTCATCACCCTCCCATTACTTTACGTAATTCTGTAATCTCCCTTAACAGAAAAATAAAAATTTGACTATCAAAAGTTCATACCGGGAAGTAGATCCCATGACCTTTACTTCAGCCTCACACTATCGATAGTCTTGGCCTTTATAAACTCATTAGGTAGACCTCCAAGGTCAATCACATTAATATGACTCCTAGTTTCATCCTGAACCATTTCTTATCCTCACACTATCGACGGTCTTGGATTAAGACGTATTCCAGGTGTATACTTGTAAATGTGCACTAATGAGCTTTGTATGTACACCCTCACAATAATGACGGTATTGGGTGATTGCGTTAACTCATAATGCTACATCTAATGTTTTACCAAAGCGACCTAAGTTCCGAGCACTTATACCCTCAAAATAATAACGGTATTGGATATAAGTAGTAAGAACTCATTCATCTTCATATTGACAAGACAGACATTCCAATAATGCTCTAACATTTCTAATATTATTACTTAAAATAAATTAATCACCTAATCATGGGAGATTTATGACAATCAAGTCATTAATTTAATTAGGTCAAAATTTTAATTTAAATCATGCAATACATATCCAATATGACTTATGTATAATTAAATTAAAATACAGAGACATAGATTCAAATACATGTCTAACATGCAACATATATTGTCTGGTTAAGCCTTGATACTGATACCATTCTGTTGGGGCAGATGTGGAACCCCTAGAGTCGGATCGGTGCCCCGCATAGCGGAAGTGTTTCTAACCCGTGGATATCTAGTATGGGTTTATTTTAAAATATTTTATGTAAAACTACATTCCTTTTCGAGTCCGTAGGAAAAAATGGGGATCAAAACGGAGTCCGAAAACTCCAGAACAGAGAAAATGAAGTTTCATTATGTTTCAACTCAGCACGTCGTGACGTGGGAGCTTGGGCGTCGAGATGCGCCAAAGTGCGAGAGCAATGCAAGAGCTGAACAACCCAGCATCGCGACATGGAAGGGTCTATATCGCGACGCTCCTAAGTCTTATGCTCGGTGTCGCGACGCTGAGGTGTTAGAGTCACGACGCTGCCTTAGGCAGTGAGCATTTTTCTACTTCAAACAAATACTAAACACTTCGTTTTTTCTCCTAATACTTCATATACACCTAAAATCCAATTTTAGCATCACAGCCACCATCAACACATGTTGTATAACTAGCATACATGTATTCCAAATACTTATATGCATTTGTTTGAATCAAAACTCAAACCAATTTAGAATCCTATTATGAAATGTCTCATGAACAATTCTAGTTCACCCAAAAGTGGTCAAGTGATTCTAGAATGGTAGCCATTACTCTAAGCTTTAATATAGAGTTCCGAACTCTTATTAATTGTTCGATGTCCAACATGAATATTTTTTTTACATAATTAACAAGCATATTGTGTTTATACTTCCAAAGTATCCTAACATAATTTATTAGCCTTATTTTAACTTTAAGCTATGTAATCATGCATCCAATACATAATTCATCACTATATGTCTCATTAATGAAAACTCACTAATGAAGAACATAACTTAAGAGAAGTTCAAACTTACCTAGTCAGCTTGATGCAAAGATCCAATCTCATTCTCCTTGTTAAAATGGTTGAAAAACTTCTAAGGTTTGCAAGCTTGACTCCAAGATCCAATCTTGATTCCAATGCTAGTAAGCTCCTCTCCAATATCCAATCTTGATTTCTCATAGATGAAATATTATAGAGACCTCACAAAGCTTCTTTAAAAACTTCTCTTAGTTAGGCTAATTTCTCTAAGAATTACTTATATTTAGCTTTCTCAAGCTTAATTGAAACATTCCTAAACCTTTCTCAAGCTTAATCACCTTTGTCTACCACTTTGATTTAATCCAATTAAATCAAGATAATGATTAGGAAATGTATTAGTTAAATATTTTCCACTTTGATTTAATACAATAAAATCAAGCCAAAACACCTATAATTTCATATTTGCATTTACCGAAATATCCTCAAATGGTGGAGATATTTATGAATTTATAATTAAGCTATTGTGTAATTATTGAATTAACCCAAGAATAGCAGAGATATGTGTATTTTAAAATATTTTAATAAAAACTACAGTCTAATACGAGTCTGTAGGAAAAAACGGGGACCAAATCAGAGTTCGGAAACTCCAAGACGGAGAAAATGAAGTTTTAGTGTTCATCAACCCTCAGAGTCGCAACGCGGAGCCTTGGGAGTCGAGATGCTACAAAGTGCAAGAGCAACTACGAGAGCTGAACGTCTCGGAGTCGCGACTTGGAAGAGTGGGATTCGTGATGCTCCTAGGTCTGATGCTTAGTGTCGCGACGCTCCCCTGGGCAGTGAGCATTTTTGAACTTCAAATCACGCCTAAACACTTCTAATTTTCTCCTATCATTTCAATACACCTTAAAATCAATTTTAGCTTTATAACCACCATCAACATATGTTATACAACTAGTATACTTGTATTATAAATACTTATATGTATTTGTTTGAATCTAACATAAACCAATTTAGAATCCTACTAAGAAATGTCTCATGAGCAATTCTAGTTCACCCAAATGTGGTCAAGTAATTCTAGAATGGTAGTCATAAATCTAAGCTTTACTCTAGAATTCCAAACTCTTATTAATTTTTCCATGTCCAACATGAACATCTTTGACCTAATTAATAAGCATATTGTGTTTATACTTCCAAAGCATCCTAACACAATCTATTAACCTTATTTCAACTTCAAGCTATGTAGTCATGCATCCAATACATAATTCATCACTATATGTCTCACTAAGGAAAAAATCACTAATGAAGAACATAACTTAAGAGAAGTTAAAACTTACCTTGTAAGCTTGATGCAAGATCCAATTTAATTCTCCTTATTGAAATGGTTGGAGAACTTCCAAGGTTTGCAAGCTTTACGCCAAGATCCAATCTTGATTCCAATGCTAGCAAGCTCCTCTCCAAGATCCAATCTTGATTTCTTCTAGATGAAATATTGTAGATACCTCATAAAACTTCTCTAAACACTTATCTAACTTAGGCTAATTTCTCAAAGAATTGCTTGTATTTAGCTTTCACAAGCTTAATTAAAATCTTCCTAAAGCTTGCAATTTATAGCAAAACATAGGCAATTTTTAATTAATACTAATCAACTTTTATGTGGGCTTAATCTAATTTGTCCAAATATCTATAATTAGGTGTGACTAATTACATTTGTCTACCATTTTGATTTAATCCAATTAAATCAAAACAAAGCTTAATTAATGGATTAGTTACATATCTTCCACTTCGATTTAATCCAATCAAATCAAGCCAAAAACACTTTTAATTACATACTTGCAATTACCATAATATCCTCAAATGATAGAGATAATTATGAAATTACGACAAAGCCATTGTGTAAATATTGAATTAATCCAATTAGGACAAAATAAATAATCAATGTTATCCAATAACACTTGATTATCTTAGTTGGTAATTATAATATCGAATATTATATTTCATAAAAAATAATCGGCTACCTAAGTGCTCAACAAGTACACATCATATTGGGACTCTCTAAGTTCAGACACGTTCGTCATATAAGCCTAGCTAATATGTACGTAATTCGGCCACCTCCAAATTCGCGAAGAACACGAACGATCTTTCTAAACTATACAAGTCTAGGTCATCAAATATTTTTAACAATCCCTCCGTCGTAGTCTATCCGAGTTGTTCTTAGGAAACATAGAATACACTGTCAAGTTTTCGAGGCGCACATCTTTTATCGACATGTCCATTATTCTTTACAACTAATGTGATCCACCCTAGATGATCGACTTTGGCCAAAGTTTTAAGAATCATGACTTACTGACATAGATACTTAAACCCCTTATGGTACACATACAGGCCGACAGATCCTATCTTGATTCGCACTTGATTAACGAGTGTATCGGTCCACACACAACGAACATCTAGAGGCCAGACCATGAAAGGTTTTTGATATACATGGCATCAAAGTGTGGAGGATCTCACATAAAATTAATGCTTCCTTATAGTCAAAGGATTACATATGCTACTCGAATCGAGGAGATTCCTGTTGACGGTGATGTGTACTTCCAACTATTAGGAATCACCTATGAGTCATTCAATATTCGGTCCAACCAATACCCACATGTCTATAAGAGCTTCTAAAGCTCGTGGTACATTGGGTTAAACCATTGGAACTCCAATTCCAATATATAACAGGTGCTAGTCTTATAGGTTATAGAAATTCGATCGTATTTCAAAACCAATGACTAGGAATATTTACTTTAAGAATAGTTTACAATAGTAATACTTATCCCAATATCGGACCACCTAGTGTCCAGTATTACTACATGACTATTCTAAGGTCGATATCATTCTTAGCATATCTATACATCAATCTAACATGCATAATGACAATATCATTAATAATGTATGAAATGAAAATATAGTTATTTTATTAATAAATAATAAAATATACAATAAACCATTCGGATTGGCGCTCTAAGCACCAACTCATACAGATAAGATATTGGTAGACCCCGGGAGCACGGTGGAAATAATCGTCAAGGAAGCTTTAGACGATTTGGGTGTGTTATACACCACTTTGATCTGGGATGCGACACCATTATACGGGTTTGATGGAGTATCCGTAGTCCCGTTGGGCAGGTGCAATTGACTATGACTATTAGGATGACTCCCCACACCCGGATCATTATGATTTATTTTACAGTAATAGATTCCATGAGTAGCTATCAGATGATCTTAGGGAGGCCCTTTATGATGAAATCAAGGGCAATTATATCATGTTATTACCTGAAGTTGAAGTTTCGACTCGGGAGGGGGTTAGAGTATTTTGCGGAAGCCAGAACATGGGTAGGAGTTGTTTCACTATCGTTTATAGGGAAACATTATGTATTGAAAAAGTAGGGGCAAAGGGGAAAGAAAAAGGAAGGAGATGCTGAAGACGTAGAGTCAGCTGATCTTTTATACTCGACCCAATGATCCCACCTAGTTGGGGGTAGGGAAAGAGTTGGAGCTGGTGGAGCTTTTCGACCTTGGAAAAATAATAAAGGTCGGGATATGATCGGAGCCGAGCTTGAAGAGGCAGCTGCTAGGTTTTCTGAAGGAATACACATACATCTTTGCATGGGGACACGGAGATATGCCAAGGATTGACCCGAAATCCATCAGTCACCGTTTGGCGGTTGATCAAGCTCACTAGCCGATGAAGCAAAAAAGAGAATTTTCAACCAAGAGCGATATGGTGCGATTCGGGCAGAGGTTGAGAATTTACTAAAGGTCGAATTTATTAGGTATGTTAAATACTCGAAGTGGGTATCCAATGTAGTCTTGGTAAATAAGGCCAATGGAAAATGGAGGATGTACGTGGACTTCTCCGACCTGAACAAAGCCTGCCCTAATGACAGTTTTCCGCTCCCTAAGGTAGACCAGCTGGTAGACTCTAGGGCATGTCAGGGACTGCTCAGTTTCATGGATGCTTTCTCGGGGTATAACCAGGTCAGGATGTATGCCGATGACGAAGAGAATAAAACCTTCATTACTGACCAAAGGTCGTACTTTTATAAGGTAATGCCTTTCGGATTGAAGAATGTTGGGGCCACGTTTCAGAGGCCGGTGAACAAGATTTTCAAGCCACTCATCCATAAGACAATGCAGGTCTATATCGATGACATGATCACAATGACAGAGAAGCCCGAGGACCATCTGGATGACCTCAGAGGGAAGTTTGAGTTGTTGGGGAAGCACAATATGAGACTGAATCTAGATTAGTGCACCTTCACAAGCTGATGAAGCAAAAAAGGAGAATTTTCAACCAAGAGCGATATGGTGCGATTCGGGCAAAGGTTGAGAAGTTACTAAAGGTCGGATTTATTATGGAGGTTAAGTACCCGGAGTGGGTATCTAATGTAGTCTTGGTAAAGAAGGCTAATGGAAAATGAAGGATGTGCTTGGACTTCTCCGACTTGAAAAAAGCCTGCCCTAAAGACAATTTTCTGCTTTATAAGGTAGACCGGTTGGTAGACTCTAGGGCATGTCAAAGACTGCTCAGTTTCATGGATTCTTTCTCGGGGTATAACCAGGTAAGGATGTATGTCGATGATGAAGAGAGACAACTTTGATTACTGACCAATGGTCGTACTGTTATAAGGTAATGCCTTTCAGATTGAAGAATGTTGGGGCCACGTATCAGAGGTCGGTGAATAAGATTTTCAAGCCACTCATCGGTAAGACAATACAGGTCTATATCGATGACATGATCAGAATGACAGAGAAGCCCGATGACTATCTGGACGACCTCAGAGGGACGTTTAAGTTGTTGAGGAAGCATAATATGAGACTGAATCCAGATTAGTGCACATTCGGTGTCTCTTCAGGGAAGTTTTTGGGGTACATGGTCAGTGCACGAGGCATCGAAGCAAACTCACAGAAAATCAAGGCAATATTGGTCTTAAAACCCCCCAAGAACTGTCAAAGAGGTACAAAGTTTATTGGTCGGGTGGTGGCACTAAATCTTTTCATCTCTAAAGCCACCAAAAAGTGTCACGTCTTCTTCCAACTGATAAAGAAAGCTAAGAAAAAAATCAACTGGACAACTGAGTGTGAAGATACATTTCAAAAACTCAATGAGTACATGGCTTAACCTCCACTACTGGTAAAACTGATCCCAGATGAGACATTGTTTCTATACTTAGTTATCTCTGGGTATACTGTGAGCTCGATGTTAGTGCATGAAGTGGACAAAATCAAAAGTTCGGTGTACTACACTAGTAAGGCTATGTTGAATGTAGAAACTCCATAACCAGCTAATGAGCTGGTGGATTTGTCCTTGATCACTACAAAGAGGAAGTTACGCCCATATTTTCAAGCTCATCCCATCGGGGTATATACCGACCATCCATTGAGGTAGATACTGCACACGATCGAGGTCTCAGGTCGTCTAGTGAAGTGGTATATGGAACTCAGTGAGTATGATATATCCTATCTGCCTAGGGTATCGATCAATGGGCAAGCTTTGGCATATTTTGTTGTGGAATTCATGGGGCCTCTAGTTATGGCAGTCGAGGAAGCTAAGTGGGATCTGTTTGTTGATAGGTTGGTCAACACACAAGGGTGTGGGGCCGAGATGATCCTAAGAAGTAGCAAAGGAGAGGAGTTGAGCTAAGCCTTCAAAGCGATGAATAATGAGGCAGAATACAAAGTAATTCTGGTAGGATTTAGACTCTGCATGACAGTTGGAGTTAGGGATGTGGTGGTGAAAAGTGATTCCCAACTGACTGTTCAGTAGTTGAAGGGTGAATTCCAGGCAAGAGAGCCAAACATGATAGCCTATTAGGCCGAGGTTAAGAAGCTAGCTGAAGGAATGAAAAATGTAATGTTCGAGCAAATTGGGTGGGAAAGCAACTAGCAGGCAGATTTGTTAGCTCAACTTGCATCATCCATCAAGTCGAAGATTCCCGAGATCATCTCGTTGGGGAACTTACAATCAAGAAGTGTTGGGATGCCATATGTAATGGAGTTAGATGGCGAAAGGGGGGCAACCTGGATGGATCCAATCAAGAAATATTTGGAGACGGGGGATGTGCCGGAAGAGAGGAAGGAGGCAAGTAAGCTGAAATATCGGAGTGCAAGATTTTTCTTGATAGACAGAATCCTGTACCGGAGGGGGTACACGACGCCACACCTAAGGTGTTTGGGGCCCGAGGAAGCATATTATGTACTTAGAGAAATTCACGAAGGAATTTGTGGAAGCCATATGAGAGGTCGGTCAATAGCTCACAATGCACTAAGACAAGGTTTTTTTTGGCCAATGATGCACTAGGACAAGACCAAGGTTGCCCGGGTTTCTGATGGGTGCCGGAGGAAAGCCAACATACCTACCAGCCCCCTTGAACAACTGACAACACTATCAAGTCCTTGGGCGTTTGACCAGTGGGGGGTAGATATCATTGAGCCGATTCCCGCGGATCAGGGTCAAGCCAAGTTTGCCATTATTGCAATTGATTACTTTACCAAATGGGTGGAAGTTGAACTGCTGTCTATGATAACGGAGAAGAAGGCAACATATTTTATCCGAAAAATATTGTATGCTGGTTCGGAATCCCTCGGGATATCATTACGGATAATGGGAAGCAGTTCGATAGTAAAGGCTTCATGAAGCTTTTTGAGGACCTCCAGATTGCGTTGATTTGCATCACCTGCTCATCCAAAGTCTAATGGATAAGTAGAAGCAACGAACAAAATCATCAAGAATAAATTGAAAGCCAGGCTTGAGTCCTGTAAGGGTTTATGGGTAAAATAGCTTCCAGAGGTTTTATGGGCGCATCAGACGACTTATAGAGACTCTATGGGGGATACCCTTTTTTCTTTGGCTTGGTGTGAATCTGTCATCCCCGTTGAGATTGGAATGACATATCATCGGGTGAATTATTTCGAGGAAGGGAAGAATGAAGAACTCTTTAAGCAACATCTTGATTTGAATGAAGAAAAGAGGGAAAGATCGACACTCAATACGACAATATATCAGTAGAAGATGGTGCGTTTCTATAATAAGGGGGTCTGGAAACGGTCTTTCCTCCATAGTGAATTAGTATTGCGACGAGTTACCTTGAATATGAGAAAGCCCGAGGAGGGTTCATTGGGGGCCAAATGGGAAGGGCCTTACCGAGTCGCCGAAGTCAACAGGCCGGGTACCTATCATTTGGAACAGATAGACGGTACCCGACTCAAGAAGCCTTGGAATGCGGAGATGTTACGGAAAAACTTTCCATTTCTTAAATAAGAACTTTTTTATCTATGCTTGTTAATTATTTAAGAGGGAAATGCATATTTAATATTCTCGTGAGATACTCGTGATTAGTGTACATGAATGGATGCAAGGCATGTGGGAAAAGCGTGCACCCCCGTGGCACGCCAAACCCTGGTGTCATTATCAAACCCCCGGGCTAGAACGTTAAAATCCAATGACTTGCATATTTGAGTAATGATTGCAGCATGAAGGCCTACATGACATTTGGCGCCTCAATTATCCATAACACGCTCAGTGAATGAGTCGGCATGGCGTTTGGTGCTCCAAGATAATCATAGTGCGTTTGGATAACTAGTGGCTTCGGTATTACGGTACCTATGGGTTTGCATAGCATAGGGAATGATAATTCCCCCATAGAGTTTGTCGCCCAGTGTTGGATGTACATTGCATTAGGAAGGCCCACAGGCCTCCATGGCGTTTGTAGCATTAGGAGGTAAATAGGACGGGGAAGGCCAGAGAGCTTCTGTGGCATTTGTAGCCTCTGGATATGCCAAGCACGAGGAGGGAGAATGCCTCCGTGTCGTTGGCCATCCCATTTCGGATCCATAGAAGCATAATACGGGGAAGGCCTGAGGGTCTCCGTGATGTTTGCAGACTCAGGGCCTGCATAACATGGGCAAAAGCTCAGGGCGTTAGATGCCCCCTCGATCCGTAGCTTGGTTCTCTGAGACATCGAACTGTAAGGTTGAAAATTATTATTTTGGATGGCATGAGGCAGGACGCTGTCTCCGGTTCCCTTGTTGTTTCTTTTGGGTCGATACAGGGTATGTGATATATCATCCTCGTTATATTTGTCTTGTTCTTATCTTGTTTTTATTTTTGATGGATGACTTGAAGTGGGACGTCATTTCCAATCTCCATGGTGATTTTCGGAGGTTGAAAATCTTCTTTTGTGATTAAGTCTCGGAAATAAGTTTGATGGCTCGGGGGTGCATTCATTCCTCCGAGGCCATGGTATGATTTGATGGCTCGGGGCTGCATTTGTTTTGCTGATTCCATGTGGGTGGCACAAGGAGGGTACTTCCCCTTGTGGCCAATTTATTGCATTGGATCAGGGTCGAGTTATGTCCCACTGAGGCCTTATTATCTTCATTGGCATGGGGTGGAGTTTCTCCCCCATAGTCAAGTGTTGATGGCACAAGTAGAGAACATTCTCTTGTGGCTGATGTATTATTATTGGATCTGGGCTGGGTTACGTCCTGTCGCGGCCCTTTTGCTGTGTGATTGCCCGAGGTGAGTTTCCCATCGTAACCTGTTTTTCATTTTGCGGGTCTCTACAGATCATCCTCTTCTGGGGTCGTAGCATGTCAATGGCGTGCGTTTGCCCAAGGTAGCACAAGATGAGTTTCTTCAAGCGGATGAAACCCTAGAGTGATATGACGGGCATTAAAAGAAGGTAATGATGGCAACACGACTTCCGAATGACAGTTTGAGAGCCCGAGAGAAACATTCAATGAAGCAGCTGTCACCAAGGCAAGACCATCTGTCCACATGATTACTTTCCAGGCTCGGGGAGTGTGCAGTTTGATTGACAGTAAGATCCTGATCCCAGGACTGTGGGACAATCCATACCACCATTATAGTTCACAGCCCCAACTCGCAGACTCGTTGATACCGAGAAGTGGGTGATAGATGTTGATGGTGATTTCCTGACCCCGAGAAGAGCTGAAGTATGAAGAAGGGTATTAAAGGGATTTCATTTACCAAGATGGGGGCCCGAGATCCTTACAAGGATAAGGCTTCGGGCTCGGGGATGCATGACCCGACCAGTGGGTCAAATTCGGCTACATTTGGATACCGACCCGAGGAACGTGGGGAATCAGCTGAGGCACGGTCACATACACTTGAGGGAGGTGATCACTAGAAGATACAACTTAGAAGAAAATTATAACAGTTCATATTGTTATCAAGGGAATTTATTTCTCAATATTTCTATATGAAAATGGGCTTAATGCAGGCCTGACCTTGTTGAAGAGAAAGTAGGGTAAGTAATAGTTTTTCTACCGACCCGACCTGTTAGTAGATGCAATGAAGGATGTTACTTATCCTGACGGACCGACTCAATGATGTTGGTCGAAGTTGCAACTTTGTGTTCTTAGATGGGCGACGTAAGCCCTAAACAGAAGTTTGGGCTTCCCAATGATTGTTGAGATAAAAGTAGGCCATCGATTGATGGGACGGAGCAGAGCTGCAAGCTTATTGACTGACACACGCAACCGCATAAGAGTGGTTGGAATATAGGACAACACATGGGAAAAATGTTGGACAATTATGATCCATAGCGTCACTATTAGTACAGATCATGGTGTTGTTGTACAAATTAACTATGTAACAAAGGAGATTGCTCTCTTATCATTTGTGATTAAATCACCAAGATGTATAAATGATAGGAGGTCCCTATGATTTGTTCCTGGATTGAGAATGATATGAGACAGTATCAATCCACGAAGGATAAATCATCAAATATCCATAGTCAGAGTATTATCGAGATTGGACATCGATAAATGCGTAAAAGACTCGTATTACACTTGTGCGCGTTGTGAGGGCACCACTGCATAGTTCTCATATATTTGGGTATATGATACTCATGCAAGTGTAATAGGACGCTTTACCGAGGGTACGGGAAACAGCTTCGCTCTGGATAGACCCCCCCGGAATTCCATTGGTAGTATGACTATGTGTCTATGGAAGTCCGAAATCAGGGTAGGTGTATTTGGTCTTAACCTGAGACATGCACCGCTAATACTTGCGACAATCAATATACTTTAGTTTTGGTCGTCCAGGGCTTTAACAGATTCTGTGTACGCCTCTGCTGGGTATATTGAGAATCGTAGTGTGTTGGGTGTTATGTCAAGATGGAAGTATCACTCCAGTCATATGGAGATGGTGGTCACGTAGGATACAGAACTGGTTCTCTTAAATGCTGTAACTATCGGGATATTATGACAAGGTCATGTATATCCGATTATAGAGACTAGTTACCAGATATCCGACATGTGCTTCGTACGGGGCAGACACAATTCCAGCCCCAGGCCTAGCACGTGATCATCCGATATTGGATCGAAATATGCAATACTATGTATACTACGCCTGATATAGATCTTATATTCCTGTAAGGATATTTCTGGAGAATTGGGTAGGCATGGCGCTTTGCTAGAAGCCAACCTTGTCTTGTAAATCGGTATAAACGTAGTACTAGGTACTTACGTGTTCGGATAGTGCGACGACCAAATTTACTGCCAACATATCCGGGGATCTCATGGGTCGCTTCCCGAAGATTCATCGATGACGTATGACTCGCACTTTTATTAATCTGGGATTAATCAGATGAGAGAGAAAATTAATCTGGGATTAATTGAGGAGATATTTTATCTAGTATAAAATATCAATTAAAGAGAGATAACGATTAATTTGGAATTAATCGATAAAATAATATATTAGATATATTATACGAAATTGGATTTTGACGCGGAATTAAAATTAGATTTTAATTCGGGCGAACAAGTTAATTTAGAATTAATTCGTTAGCGACGTGGATAGTGATTTCGCTAGGTATAATCATTTAATTGCGTCACAACGGAAAATTCGTTAATTTGGAATTAGCGAACCCGAGCCCCGGATTGTTTGTGAGCGCATTCGCATTTCGAATTCGAATGCCGCACACAAGTCACATCAAGCGTCAAATCGCTAGTCGCATCTAGCGTCACATCATTCGTCAATCAAGTGATATATGTCTTTCATTTTGAGTGATTGATGCCAGTCACTATTCATTGATTGATGGAGTTGATGTGAGTGGTTGGAGCCTTAAAGGCTTGACTTTTGGAAAGAGAAAAATGTGTAATTAATTTTGGAAATTAATTATGTGTATTAGAGACACTTTTTGGCAACAAAACACACAACACTCTTCTCTTTCTTCTTATCTCTCTCACGCCCATGGAGGGGCTGTTTTCTCTTCTGGTTTCAGCTCAAAAATGTGAGCTATAGGGAAGAAAAGTGTGATGTTTTTGTAGCAAAAACATCAAGAGCTAGCACTCCGAGAGACATGCGAAGGTGATAGGGAAGTCCACCCATGAGCTTGGAATCACCATGACAAAGCTTGGAGCTTGGAAGATGATCCAAAACCGAAAATGGAGGACACCATTGCAGTGAACTGCCGTGACCATGACAGTGAGTAGAATCGATTTTTGTTCATCGCTGCGTCGCTCAACCGATCGATGTGAGTATTCCGCAACTCCCTCATTGTATTCGCACTTGTTTCATGCTTGTTAAATGATCTTTGGATGCTTAGAATATTATAACAAAAAACACATAACAGTTACCAAGAATGGGAATTTAATGATGTTCAGATGATAGATAGTAGATGTGTCAGACTGCTGAACTATTATCCATAGGATAATTATGGAAGAAAGCCTAGACAATAATGATTTAGTAATGTGGCTCATGTCACAAGTTGGTGTAATAATAGAACTTGACCTAGTATATAAAGGGGTTGAAGGTTCATTGTAAATGGTTGGCTAATTGATGAGCAGAAAATATATCAATATTTACAGCCCCTTTAACTTAATATTTTATGAGTTTCTCGAGTTTTATGAATATTTTGATGTGTTTTAGTTTATTTTGCAGATAAAATAAAATTGGGATTCAATGGAATCAATCAAGACGAAATGTGGAACAAATAAGGGTAAACACTGGACTTGACATTTGGATTTTGGATGTTGGAAACTTGAAATGACGTTTTAAGAAGTACAATTTCGGAAATTTCAACTTTGCACAATTTTATATTTTAGCCATAACGTTTTACTCCGATATCAGATTGAGGTGATTCAAGTTCCTGATGAAATATAACTCAAAGATCTACAACTTTGATGTTCATAAGAATCTCAAATTCGGAAGTTTTCAAGACCGAAACTGATGAAAAAAGAAAAGTGTGTTATGTGTAATTATTAAAGTCATTATCAAAAAAAAAGAAAAAGAAAATGACAATATGATTTGGTGGAGTGTTTGGTGCCATGTTTAGTGCCATATTTGGTGGCATGTTTGGTGGAGGAAAAATGTTGCCTATAAATAGAGCTTGATTTCAATTGTAACTTTCATACTTTCATTAGCTTTCTTAATAAAGAACTGAGGATTGTATCTTATTTGTATATATAGATAGCAATGTATTTTTTTAGTAGTAATAATAGTTTATTTGTTTTATCTTTCTTTAATGTTTTATAGTTAATTTCCGTTGGGGGAATTGTGAAACCTTTAATATGATAAGGTAGATTAATCTCACTTATTTTATAATATGGAAATTGTAATTTAATAATATTGATACCGCCTATATGCAGGTCTTATTTATTTCACATAATGTGACATCACCTATATGGTCGGTCTTTATGTGACAGATGATTACCACCTATATGGCTGGTTTATGGACAAATAATGACACCGCTTTTATGGCTGGTTTGACTTAATTAATCGGATAACACTGACAATTTCTATATTATAATAAAGTGAGATTTCTACATTTGAAATATTAAAGTTCAATCCCCTAACCCCAATATTTTATTTTTAATCTAGGGAAGTGATGAAGCACAATATTCACAAGTTTAATAATTGATTTTCTTTATATATGTGTGATGCTTTGGCTTGTTTATTGAATCTTAAGCTTAATGCTTCTTGTTGCCTGATCACTAATAAGATTGATGTAGTAAACTTAAAATGAACTTGACGAAGGGATTTTAGGTTTCAGTCTTAGATTCAATAGCTCACGATCTCATCTTAGAGATTTCCTTCCAGGATAGACATATACCTGTCGGGCGTGGGTAGCCACAATTGGAACTTGATCTTAATGAATTCAGAGTTTCTTGATTAACATAGACATATAGTTAATCGGGTTAATTTAGGTGTTTGCATCTGACCATCGACAGAGGCATTTGCATATCTTCGTGTTCTAGGTTAACAATGATTTATTACACATGTATAGGGGAATTAATTCATCATTAGAGTAATATCGGGGGGATTCAGAACCCTAAATGTTTTCTTTATTATTAATTTCCTTTGTATTTATTTTGTATTTTTATTTATTTAATTAGTAAACCATCTTCAACTAATGAACAAACATTCTCTCTCTCAACCTTAATTAGATACTTGTAAATAATTAGCATCAATAATTAATAACATCGTAGAAATTAAGTCCTCGTGGGATCAATATTTTTATACTATTTGAGCGATACTTACTTTACTTGTATATAATTTTCTTTACTTTTATTTGAAATTTTTATTTCTTTCTTTTATTTTAAGGTGGTTGAAAATGGATCATTATTGGGTGATGGAAGCATTAAGAGCTTTAAGAGGTGAAGATACACCACATATCAAGGAGACGCAGTCCAATTTTCTGAGGCCTGTTGTCCAGCCCAACAACTATCAGTGGATGTCAGAGAGAAATAACACAACATTTGCTCAACCATTTCAAAATAGAATAATAAGATGTGAGATATGTGATGGTGACCACCCTAGTGATTATTGCACGTTCAACTATACTTCGGGGTGGCAGAGTTATCAGGGACCTTCATACATAGAACCTACATATTTCACTGAATCTTATTCTCAATCTTATCCTCCATCAACTTATGATCTTCATCAAGAACTGGAACCATCAGAGATAGAAAACTTGATGGAGATGCTCAAATAACAGGAAGCTAAATTTGATGCATACTTTCATAATCAAGTGGAATCCATACAGAAGCTGGCAGATCAAATACAACAATTAACTAACAACCTGAATTACATATCTCAATGAGGAATTTTAGATGAAACTGATGAAGCCTTCGAGTACCAAAGATTTCATGATGACACATTACTAGGTAAGGAGGCTGAGGTAGAGGTATCAGTTCAGGAACCCGAAAGAGCAGAATTTCAATTTGATCTGGATAATTGTCTGGTCACTGATTGCATCTGTGAGAAACAAGCAGAAGAGCTACCCGAACCATTCATACCAACCATGGAGGATGAAGGCCTAGAAACAGACATATCTTTACATCCTCCGGTTGAAACTTATGGTGCATTCATTATGCAAATGTCGGATGAAGAGCTGAATACAGAAATGTTAAAATACATATGTGAAGAAATGGTGAAACAAGATGCAGGGCAAATACAAGAACAAATTTGGGAGCATAATGAGAGTCTCATGACATCAGATGAGACATCATAACATTGGGGAGTACACATTGAAGACACCGCCCAGAAGCTTGACAAAATGACACAACCATTCAAAGTCAAGCACCATACGAGACTTCGTGATATTTTATCTTTCCTTTCAGGAACCACTGATGCTACAAAGGTCAAGAAGGTGGCACGAGCATTGAATCAGACAAAATCTTTTTTGCCACCTCATTTATGGAAAAGACGATAGAAAAGTAACACAGATGGAGAAATTAAGGCAAAGCAAACCAATCTACCAATGAAAACAAGAGCCATCAATGAATGGTGTCTAACAAATCAAGCGATTTGCACGGTAGTGTTGTTCCCTTCTTTTTACTTTGTTTTGTATTGTATTGGGGATAATGCTAAATTTAGATCTTGGGTGATTATTGCATGCTCTATCTTGTTATTGTTAGTCTCTAAGACATGCCACAAGATCCTAAATGTGATTTTATGTGTGAAATAAATAAGTAAAGTGGCAGAATCACTTACATTGTATATGGAGAAACTTCAAAAATTTCTTTTGGATGAAGCTCCAAGCTTGTTGTTTGTGTTGTTTGTTCCTTGGCTGAGTTTCCCTATCACCTCATTTGACTCCTCCAAGTGCTAGCTTTGTTGAAATTTTGAAGCAAAAAATTTCACAACCAAGAGAGAAAGTTTCGGCCAAGTGAGGAAGAAAAATAGAGATGGTGATGTGTTTTCAAAACTTGGTTGGTTGTTGTGTTAAATAAGTTAATTAAAAAAGGATAACTACTTCCATCAAAGTTTAGACATTTGATGTAAGTGATGTCGTCCCACCATATTTAAATTCAAAATTTGAGTTGGCTTCCTCAACACACAACTTGACTTGGGCAATTTTATCGGGTTCGTTTAATTTCGAATTAAACGAATTTGCCTTCGCGCCATAATTAAATCCAATTTAATTAAATAATTATGTCTCATAAAATTATTACGATAGTCGTTTTCGAATTAATTCTAAATTAATTTGTTCGCCCGAATTAAAATCCAATTTTAATTTCGTATTGAAATCCGATTTCAATTAATATATGCAATATATCATTTTAGCCCCAAATAAATAAATTAAATAGAAAAATATAATTTAACTATTAAATTTATTTTATCGATTAATTCTAAATTAATCGCCTTCTCTCATCTATACGAATACAATCCCAGATTAATTCTTGCCGCAAATAATCCAAAAATAGTTTTCTCTCTCATAATTAATCCCATATTAATTCTATTTGAGTCAAATGTCATTGGTGAATCTTTGGGAAGTGACCCAAGAGATTCCTAGAAATGTTGGCAGTAAATACGGTTATCGGACTATCCGAACATGTGCGTACCCCGTACCATAGTTTCACCTATTTACAAGACATGGTTGGCTTCTAGCAAAGCACCGTGCCTACCCAATTCTCCAAAAATATTCGCCGAGGAATATCATATGTATCAGACATAGTAATACTAATATAATGTAATGCGTAATACGATCCAGTATCGATGTCACATGCTAGGCCTAGGGCTGGCTCTATGTCTACCCCGTACGAAGCATATATCGGATCCTGTGTAACTAATCTCTGTAATCGGGTTATCATGACCTAGTCATACTATCCCAATAGCTGCAGCTTTTAAGAGTACTAGTTTCGTATTCTGTGTGACCATCATCTCCATATGGCTGAAGTGATACTCCCATCTTGACATCACATCCAATACACTACGATTCTCAATAAACCCAATACAGGCGTACACAGAACCTGTTAAAGCTCCAGACGACCAATACTAAAGTAAACTGATTGTCGCAAGTAATAGCGAAGTAACTCTTAGGTTAAGGATCACATACACCTACCCTGATTCGGATTCCCATAGACACATAGTCATACTACCAATGAGATTCTGAGTGGGTCTATCCAGAGCGAACTATTCCCGGTCGAACGACTAACAGAACCTCTTATTACACTTGCATAAGTATCCAATACCTAAATATATGAGAACTATGCTGTTAAGCTTCCATAACGCGCACAAGTGTAATACTAGTCTATTCCGCATTATCAATGTCTAGTCTCGATAATACTTCGACTAAAGCTATTTAATGATTAAACCATTCATGGATTAATATTGTCTCATATCTTATTAATCCGATTTAACCATATGGACTTTTATCATTAATATATATCCAAGTAATCCAATTACAATAATGATAAAATAATAATTTCCTTTTGTCACAGAGTTAATTTGTACAAAAACACAATGTTCTTTACAAATAGTGATGCTATGGGTCATAATTGTCCAACAATCTCCCACTTGGACTATAGCCAATCACTGAAGTATCTAACACCTGAACTATGTACATGTCGCTCAAACTTTTGCTGAGATATAGCCTTCGTCAGCGGATCTACAATGTTATCATCTGATGCGATAATCTCGATCTTCACATCGCCACGATGTATGATCTCACGAATCAGATGAAATCGTCGAAGTACATGCTTGGATCATTGATGAGACCGTGGTTCCTTAGCTTGTGCGATAGTGATGAGTGGTATTTATATCACTATTTCCCACTCATTTAACCTAATATTTTATATAGTTACTTGAGTCTTGTGAATATTTTGATGTGTTTTGTGTTATTTTGTAGATAAATAAAGTTTCAGGACATTCTGGAGGTGATTTGGGCCAAAACAGTGAAAATTGGATGAAAAGGGCATTTTGGTAAATTCCCGCGTCGCGACGCCAAGGCATTCAGCGTCGCGACGCCTAACGTGCACCAGATCTGCTAACGTGCGTCGGGTCAACGGGCCAGAATTTGAGAAGTTTGACTTTGCTAACATGCGCCGTGCCACGTGTCACCATCACAGCCGAGCTGCTAACATGCGCCGTGCCACATGTCATCATCCTACGGTGCCGACAATTACTATTTCCACGTGTGCCACGTGTCATCCTACGTAATCATCCAGGTCATCAGGTCAACCGAGTCAACATGCCACGTCATCATCAGCCAATCACACCGTGACACGTGTCGCAATCCTACGGTGCCGACAATTGATCTCAGCCGCCTTGCCACGTCAGCGCCATATCAGCATAATAATTGAGCTCTTAGCCGCCTCGCCACGTGTCGCCTTATCTTTTTATCCGAATTGCCGCGTGTCAAAACCAGAGCATGCCACGCCAACTGCAGCTGGCGTAGCGACGCCAAAGCCCTTAGCGTCGCGACGCTGGAACCCCACCGAGGCCTATAAATTCAGCTCGAGATTTCAGAATTTGTTGTACCATTCTCTCTCATTTCTTTGATGTAAATAGGGAGTTCTTCTCTCTCTAAGTTTCGTTTTAATTTTTAGTTTTTAGTTTTGTAATAATTTTAATTACGTTCTGTAATAATAATAATTTACTTTCTTACTTTTTACAGTTTTTACTATTCATCATGAGGAGGTAACTTCCCCAGCTAGGGTGAAAGGTAATTCTTTTACTATTCCTATTTAGATTAATCTCCCTTAAAAATAATATATTCACTATTTAAAATTTGACTTAAAAAGGATACCGCTATATTGGTCGGTTGGTAATTTAATTTTAATCTGGTTTAAACCTGACTAATCAAGGATACCGCCATATTGGTCGGTTGATAATTTAATTTTGGTTCCGCCTTTATGGCTGGTTTATGGACAAATATTACCGCCTTAATGGCTGGTTGGACTTAATTTGACTTAATCAGGATACCGCCAGATTGGTTGGTTGGTAATATTTTCACAAGTTTATATATTATTTTATGGGAGATATCTAAATAGTAAATAGTAGAAGTTAATTCCTTTTGCCTTAGTTTTTTTTTTTTTTTTTTTTTCATCTTTCAGTATTTTACTTTAACACGTTTACTTTTCAGTATTTTTATTTTATGCCTTTTATTTTACTAGCCCTAACTATGTGTCGTAACTAAATTAGTTATCTGGGGTTGTGATGACTTTTAATATCACCGGTTTATAAGGGGTTAAATTATAGTTTGGGTAATATAAAGATTTATTATTGAGTCTTAATCTTAATACTTTTTAATTAACTGGCCATTAATAAATTGACTAGGTAAACTTAAAATGAACTAGACATAGGGATTTTAAGTTTAAGACCTCAGACTCAATAGCCTACGATCTTCCTTGAGGACAGATAACCCTTTAATAGATTTCCTTACAGGATAGGAATATACCTGTCGGGCGGGGGGGTAGCCATAATTGGAACTTAATCTTAATGAATCTAGGTAATTTGGTTGACATAGACATATGGTTCAATTAGATTATACTAGGTATTTGTAATTGACCATCGGAAGAGGCTTTTACATAATTTAGTGTTCCAGGTAATAAATCAATATTTTACCCAACTATAAAATAACCACTTCATCTTTAAAATGATATTAAAAGAAATCACAACCCTAGATAGTTTTTAATATTGAATTTTCTTAAAATCTACTTTCGAACAATTTTATTTACTTGTCTTTAAATTTAGAATCGTCGCCATTTCAAATCAATTAAACAACCTGTTAGATACTAGTAATCATTTGACCTCATAAAATTAATAACTTAGGTATTAAGTCCTCGTGGGATCGATACTTTTTATACTACTTGAACGATACGTACGCTTGCGTTATACGTGTGTGTTTACGCTCCGACCAAGTTTTTGGCGCGTTGCGTTGCGGGGATATTTATCTTTTTATTAGTTTAGGGGTTAGATACGTTACTTGTGTCTAATTTTCTTTTTACTTATTGTTTTCGTTTTATTGTGTTTCAGGTCATCAGATTTTCATGAGACGAACCAGAAGCTTTGAACTTCGACCGCTTGACCTAGAGAAATTGAAAGAACCATCAGACAGTTGAGAAGGGAAAGGCGAGAAGCCAAGAAGCTTTAGTCAACATGGAACCTGAACCTTTGGAGGTTGCACCACCAATTCCTATTCGAGACAGAACCATTCCGGTGATTGACAGACTCATTTCTTGTATTGTACTTCCTCCCTTACCAGCAAATGCAGGAGGTGACATCAAAACATGCATTCAGATGATTCAGCAGTCAGTTCAGTTTGGGGGGAATGCAACTGAAGATCCTAATGCTCACATCAGCAACTTTCTGGAAGTTTGCGGCACTTTCAATTACAACCGAGAAGCTGAAGAAGCAATGAGACTGCGTGTTTTTCCATATTCCTTGAAGGACAGAGCTAAAGCTTGGCTACATTCATTACCAGCAGGTTCTATCACAACATGGAACACTTTAGCCACCAAATTTCTTGCAAAATACTTTCCACCAGCCAGAACTGGAAAGCTGAGGAATGACATCACATCCTTTGTACAACAAGATTCTGAAACTCTCTACGAAGCTTGGGAAAGGTACAAAGATTTACTCCGGAAATGTCATCACCATGAGATTCCAAAATGGCTTCAAGTCCAAACATTCTATAATGGACTTTCTGGAATAATGAGAACCACAATCGATGCTGCTGCTGTAGGAGCTTTAATGGCAAAAGGAGAAGATCAAGCCTGGGAACTAATCGAAGAAATGGCCAACAACAATTCATTGTGGCCAACTGAAAGGAGCATGATCCAAAGAATTACAGGAATTTATGAAAGTCGAGCCAATACAGCAGTCAACACCAAGCTAGATCAAATATGAAAATTCATGGAAACTCTTACCACTGGATCCACAAGTTCACCATATGGAGGAACATCAGAATCAAACCAACTTGAAGAAACGGTGAATTTTGTCAACAATTTCAACAGACAGGGGAACAATCCATATTCCAACACCTACAACACAGGGTGGAGGAATCATCCTAATTTTTCATGGAGCAACAATTCAGGCCAACAGCGGAACTATCCACCACCTGGATTTCAACAACAGAACAAAGGCCAGGAGCATGCAAATGAACCAGGATTAGCAGAAGTGCTGGCTCAGTTAAAAAAGTACGATGCTATCTTTCAGAGCCAATCAGCTTCCATCAAAGCACTGGAGAATCAAATCGGACAACTGGCCAATGCTCAGAGTTATAGACCACCAGGAAATCTTCCCAGCAACACAGAACCCAATCCAAGGAACGAGGGGAAGGAGCAATGTCAAGCCATTACTTTAAAAAGCGGTACTGAAATCAATAAAGATGTTGGAATCAAGATGTCCCCAGAAGAAGTTCCAAAAGAAGCTGAACAACAGATGGAGAAAAAGAAGCAAAGGAAAAAGAACAAGATCACTCCACCTCCACCTTTTCCTCAGCGTCTTCAGAAAAATAAATTGGACAAGCAGTTTGCTCGATTCCTGGAGGTTTTCAAAAAGCTGCACATCAACATCCCATTTACAGAAGCCTTGGAAGAAATGCCCAGTTATGTCAAATTCATGAAAGACATTCTTTCACGAAAACGGAGATTGGGAGACTACGAAACAGTAGCATTAACGGAAGAATACAGTGCCATTATTCAGAGGAAACTTCCCCCGAAGTTGAAAGATCCTGGCAGTTTCACAGTTCCATGCACCATTGGAGAACATTATATCGGTAAGGCTTTATGTGATTTAGGTGCTAGTGTTAACTTGATGCCTTTTTCTATTTACAGGAAACTGCAAATTGGAGAAGCAATGCCTACCTCAGTTTCATTGCAACTTGCTGATCGAACACTTGCATTTCCAAGAGGTGTTGTTGAAGATGTGCTGGTGAAAGTAGACAAACTAATTCTCCCAGCAGATTTCATCATCCTTGACATGGAAGAAGAAAAAGAAATACCTATCATACTTGGGAGACCATTCTTGGCTACAGGTAAAACTGTGATTGATGTGCAAAAAAGAGAACTGACCATGAAAGTACAGGACCAAGAAGTGACCTTTAATGTTTTCAAAGCCATGAAATTCCCGAGCGATGAAAAGGAAGAAGAATGCTTCAGAGTAGATGTTGTTGAAAGTATCGTTCAAAATACTGAGCCAAATCCCACAGATACACTTGAAGCTTGTATCACCAACATGACTGACAGTGAGCTAGATGCTGGAATCTTGGAATGTATCAACTACCTTGACAAACCATTCCGATTCAAGCAAACCACCAGTTGAAAGTTTGGAAACCAAAGAAAGATCGAATCAAGCCTTCGATTGAAGAACCACCACAAGTTGGAGCTGAAGTTACTTCCAAGCCATCTCAGGTATGCATTTCTTGGAAACTCTTCTGAATTACCTGTTATTATTTCTTCTTCACTAACATTGGAGCAGGAAGAAAAGTTGCTGAGAGTGTTACGAGAGCACAAGAAAGCCATTGGCTGGACTATAGCAGACATTCGAGGCATTAGTCCATCATTTTGCATGTATAAAATCTTGATGAACGATGAGTACAAACCCACAGTGGAGCATCAACGGAGACTCAATCCAATCATGAAGGAAGTCGTGAAGAAAGAAATCATCAAATGGTTAGATGCTGGCATCATTTACCCCATCTCAGATAGCACTTGGGTGAGTCCTATGCAGTGTGTGCCAAAGAAAGGAGGAATTACTGTGGTTACCAATGAAAAGAACGAATTAATCCCAACAAGAACGGTGACTGGATGGAGAGTATGCATGGACTACAGAAAGCTGAATAAAGCCACGAGAAATGACCATTTTCCGCTACCATTCATTGACCAGATGTTAGACAGATTGGCGGGACATGAATTCTATTGCTTTCTTGACGGATATTCAGGGTACAATCAGATTGCCATCGCACCAGAAGACCAGGAGAAAACTACCTTTACTTGTCCCTATGGTACTTTTGCTTTCCGCAGTATGCCATTTGGATTATGTAATGCCCCCGCCACTTTTCAGCGTTGCTTGATGGCCATATTCTCAGACATGCTGGAGCAGAGTATGGAGGTATTCATGGATGACTTTTCTGTGTTTGGAGATTCTTTTGACCATTGCTTGTAAAATTTGGAACATGTATTACAAAGGTGCGAAGATACAAACCTGGTACTCAACTGGGAGAAATGCCACTTTATGGTGCAAGAAGGCATTGTTCTTGGACACCGGATCTCACAAAAGGGAATCGAGGTAGACAAAGAAAGATAGAGACAATTGAAAAACTACCTCCACCTACATCAGTTAAAGGTATTCGAAGTTTTCTTGGACATGCAGGTTTTTACAGGAGATTTATCAAAGACTTTTCCAAGATTGCTAAACCTCTATGCAATCTTCTGGAGAAGGATGTACCTTTCAACTTCACCAAAGAATGCCAGGAAGCCTTTGAGATCTTAAAACAGAAGCTGGTTTATGCCCCCATCATTGTAGCACCAGACTGGACCATCCATTTGAAGTGATGTGCGATGCTAGTGATTTTGCTGTAGGTGCAGTTTTGGGACAACGTAAAGCAAAGATTTTCCACAACCATACTACTCCAGCAGAACTTTGAATGAAGCTCAACTCAACTACACAACCACCGAAAAGGAGTTGCTCGCAGTTGTGTACGCTTTTGACAAATTCTGTTCCTATCTGCTAGGTCCCAAAGTGGTGGTCTACATAGATCATTCAACAATCAAATATCTGATCACAAAGAAAGGTGCAAAACCCAGATTGATCTGTTGGATACTTCTTCTGCAAGAATTTTACGTGGAGATTCGAGACAGGAAAAGGACAGAGAATCAGGTGGCAGATCATCTATCGAGGCTCGAGAATGGAGAAACAGCTGGCAAAGAACTGTCAATCGAAGAAACTTTTCCAGATGAACAACTTTTTTCCATGAAACAACAGGAAGTCCCTTGGTATGCTGACTATGTCAAATACATTGTGTCAGGAAAATGGTCGTTGGAATGGACAACTCAGCAACGGAAGAAGTTCTTCAAAGAAATCAAGCACTATGTCTGGGATGAACCGTACCTGTTCAAACGGTGTGCTGATCAACTACTGAGACGATGTGTTCCACATGAGGAAATCAACAGTGTTTTACAGCACTGTCATTCATCACCATATGGCGGACACTTCAACGGAAACAAAACTGCAGCCAAAGTCCTACAATCAGGTTTGTTCTGGCCCACTCTTTTTAAAGATGCTTATCTTTTTGCTTTTCAATGTGACAGGTGCCAGAGAATGGGAAATATTTCCAGGAGAAACAAAAGACCGTTGCAAAATATTCTAGAAGTGGAAATATTTGATGTATGGGGTATTGATTTCATGGGACCCTTTGTTCCATCATTCGGAAACTTGTACATCCTGGTTGCTGTAGACTACGTCTCCAAATGGGTCGAAGCAATTGCACAGCCATCCAATGATTCAAAAGTCGTGATCAAATTCCTGAAAAAGAATATTTTCACTCGGTTCGGAACACCTCGGGCAATTATCAGTGATGGTGGCTCTCATTTCTGCAACAAATACTTCGATGCACTCCTATCCAAATACGGAGTTACTCACAAAGTTGCCACTGCTTACCATCCACAGTCAAATGGACAGGTTGAGGTTTCAAACAGAGAGATCAAGAGAATCCTAGAAGAACCGTTGGATCAACAAGGAGGGACTGGTCAACAAAACTAGATGATGCATTATGGGCCTACCGAACAGCTTACAAGACACCCATTGGTATGTCCCCATATCGATTGGTGTTCGAGAAAGCATGCCATCTGCCAGTTGAGCTTGAACACAAGGCGTACTGGGCACTGAAGAAGTTGAATTTTGATTCACAAGCTTCAGGAGAGAAAAGACTTCACCAACTTAACGAATTGGAGGAATTTCGCTTACAGGCTTATGAGAATGCCAAATTGTACAAGGAAAAGACCAAAAAACGGCATGACCGAAAAATAGTGCACAGACAGTTGGAACCAAGGCAGCATGTGTTATTGTACAATTCGAGATTGAAACTTTTCCCTGGAAAGTTGAAATCTAGGTGGTCAGGTCCATTTGTGATCACTCAGGTTTTACCTTATGGAGCTGTTGAGTTACTGGATCCCAATACCAACAACACATTCAAGGTTAACAGTCAGCGTGTCATGCACTACTGGGGAAAATCATTTGAGCGACAAAAAGAAAGTGTCACACTTTCAGATCCAGCCTAACGTTCAAGAAGTCACGTCTAGCTGACGACTTTAAACTTAGCGCTCGCAGGGAGGCAACCCATGCAATCTTGTATATATTGTGATTTGGAGTGATTTAATTTTGTGTGTTTAGTTTTTGCAGATTAAGACATTTCAAGATGGAAGAAGCTCTCGCAAATCTTCACAAGCAATTTCCTTCTCTCCCTCAAAAATCTCTGATAAAATTTTACAAAACTCGCTTGGAACGGATGAGGTTACAAACAATCCATGATGTTCCTAATGATATTCGTTGGGTAATTGAAGCACGAGTCCGATTGGTAGGTGAATATTCTGACTCTTTTATTTCACATCTACCTGGTTGTGGAAGAAGCACCTATGCAAAGAAATTTAGAGCTAAGCAAATGGATGTTTGTTACAAATGTGCACGATGGAATTGCAATACTCGTTGTCGTTCTTTAGGAATGGTGTCTGATAATCGCGAAGACAAAATTAAATTCATTAGGGATGGCTTGAGTAAGGAGTCTTTAGATGATATATCTTCGACTCTTGAGACGCATCCCAGTGGATATGTTCATATAGCCATTCGCAAATTACATACATAATTTCAAAAAGATAGACAACTGTTAAGTCTCGGGAATCTGACTCAAAAAGACCCTGTTTGCCAATTTATAAGAAAATTGGATGGGAAGCTTGTCCCTGACGCATAGACGTCAATCAAACTGTAAATTCTTGTACATATTATATTTCTTTGTTTTTTTTCCTAATAATTGTAATTTGTTTTGTTTTATTTTCTCCGACAGGATCCAGACCTTTTTGACTATCACGATATTATTTCGCCACTAATCGTCCTCTGGAAGATATTTGTGCTATTTTTACTCACCCTTTTCAGGTACTATAAATTCAACCCATCATTGCACTTTTGAAGACATCCAGCGTAAAACATGGAAGCCACTTCAAGAAGACGAGTTGAAAACATCTGTGTGTTTTGCGGTAGTAGTGTTGGTACTAAACCACAATACATAGAAGCAGCACATAAATTGGGTCGAGTCTTAGCTGCAAGAAATATGCACTTAATATATGGCGGAGGCAATCTTGGACTAATGGGGATCGTTTCAAAGGCCGTACAGGAAGGAGGCAGTCACGTTTTGGGAATCATCCCAAAACCCTTGGCAGAGGCAAATCTTATTGAACCATCAAACATAGAGGAAGTGATTGTGCCAGGTATATCTGAACGACTAGTGGAAATGATTAACCGTGCTGATGCTTTTATTGCTTTGCCAGGTGGCTTGGGTACATTGGAGGAATTTTTTATTGTGTTATCTTGGGCGAACCTGAACATACACCCGAAACCAATTGGACTGCTCAACATTGATGGATTTTATGATTTTCTTTGTGTGTTTCTTGATGATGCTCGGAGAAATGGGTTCATGTCGAAACCTTTAAAAGAACTCATCTTTACTGCCAGAACTGCTCCGGATCTAATAGATCAACTCATAGCCTATGAACCACGAGTTGACCTTATCATTTCAAAGATAAATTGGTCCGAGGACGATCGTGGTAAGAGACGTAGGATTAATCTGGATCTTAACCTTTAATTTCCTGTAGATTTTCAGCTAACCAGGTATGACCTTCTAAACTTTTCTTCTACTTTTTAAGACATTGGGGACAATGTCTCATTTAGGTTTGGGGGAGGGAATTAGTTGATTAGTACCTTGTTTTTAGTTTGTATGTTGTTTTTATTTTTAGTCCAAAATTTTTCGAAAAATACAAAAAAATTGAAAATTTTTCAAAAATTACAAAAATATTTTGTGTTTTTTGTGTTTTTGTTTTGACTAAAAAGATGAAATTGGTAAGAGATAGCTGAGTAAGGAGTTTCCACTCCTAAGACGTATTTCAAACCTATTTTCGAAATAAGTTAATTGTTGTTTATTTCCTTTTAAATTATTTAATTCGTAAATTCTCCATAAAACTGACTAAAATGGATCTTCTTATGCTCAGTTGGCAGGTATTATCAACATACATAGAAACATACGGACATAGTTTAATTGGAGGAAGCATCTCAAAAGCAGTGGAGTAAAAAAAAAAAAAAAAAAAGAAAACGTCTGAGATCCGAGTTATTAAGTCTGTAAGGGTGTTTAAACACCTAGTGCCCTAAAACCAACTGGTTTGGGAGTCACTGGCCCAAAGCTCGCTACATGGATCAAAGATGCTGCAAAAATATATATATCTGAAGTCTGAGTAATTAAGTTCGTAGGGGTGTCTTAACACCTGGTGCCCTAAAGCCAACTGGTTTGGGAGCCACCGACCCAACACTCGCTACATAGACGGAAGATATTGTATATAAATAAAAAAAAATCAAAGAAAAAATCAAAAAAAATAGAAAAATTATTCCATTGCTACAAAAAGGTGTGAAATCTGATAAAACTTTAGGACAAAAACATTACTCTCTTATCAACAATACTTGTGACTGTTGTGGGCAAAAATGAAGTTGATTAATATTATGCTGGCTGTGTATATGGAGAATGGTAAATATAATCGGAGAATTTACTTATTCAGTAATTTAGAATGAAACAAAACAATTAGTAACTTGGAGTAGAAGTTTCACTTGAATAGTCACTAACTTCTTTATTCTCTTTTATCTTGTCTTTTTGCTTTTGTGTGCATTAGTTTTAACTAACTTTTTACTTTTGTAAAATGTTTGTGGGTATCATTGATGTAAACCCTCACGAGACTACAACTCGTCCATTAGGGACACCTAGGGGTTTAAAGGCTTGTTGCATATGCTAAATGCAACCGTGATCCCTACGAAAGTGGCTTAGTTAAATTTTAATTATGTTATTTTATTTTGTGTTTTGCTCGAGGACTAGCAAAATGTTAGGTTTGGGGGTGTGATGAGTGGTATTTATATCACTATTCCCACTCATTTAACCTAATATTTTATATAGTTACTTGAGTCTTGTGAATATTTTGATGTGTTTTGTGTTATTTTGTAGATAAATAAAGTTTCAGGACATTCTGGAGGTGATTTGGGCCAAAAAAGTGAAAATTGGATGAAAAGGGCATTTTGGTAAATTCCCGCGTCGCGACGCCAAGGCATTCAGCGTCGCGACGCCTAACGTGCACCAGATCTGCTAACGTGCGTCGGGTCAACGAGCCAGAATTTGAGAAGTTTGACTTTGCTAACATGCGCCGTGCCTCGTGTCACCATCACAGCCGAGCTGCTAACATGCGTCGTGCCACGTGTCATCATTCTACGGTGCCGACAATTACTATTTCCACGTGTGCCACGTGTCATCCTACGTGTCGCCACATCATCCGGTCAACAAGTCAACTTTGCCACGCGTCGTGCCACGTAATCATCCAGGTCATCAGGTCAACCGAGTCAACATGCCATGTCATCATCAGCCAATCACACCGTGACACGTGTCGCAATCCTACGGTGCCGACAATTGATCTCAGCCGCCTTGCCACGTCAGCGCCACATCAGCATAATAATTGAGCTCTTAGCCGCCTCGCCACGTGTCGCCTTATCTTCTTATCCGAATTGCCACGTGTCAAAACCAGAGCATGCTACGCCAACTGCAGCTGGCGTAGCGACGCCAAAGCCCTTAGCGTCGCGATGCTGGAACCCCACCGAGGCCTATAAATTCAGCTCGAGATTTCAGAATTTGTTGTACCATTCTCTCTCATTTCTTTGATGTAAATAGGGAGTTCTTCTCTCTCTAAGTTCCGTTTTAATTTTTAGTTTTTAGTTTTGTAATAATTTTAATTACGTTCTGTAATAATAGTAATTTACTTTCTTACTTTTTACAGTTTTTACTATTCATCATGAGGAGGTAACTTCCCCAGCTAGGGTGAAAGGTAATTCTTTTACTATTCCTATTTAGATTAATCTCCCTTAAAAGTAGTATATTCACTATTTAAAATTTGACTTAAAAATGATACCGCTATATTGGTCGGTTGGTAATTTAATTTTAATCTGATTTAAACCTGACTAATCAAGGATACCGCCATATTGGTCGGTTGGTAATTTAATTTTGGTTCCGCCTTTATGGATGGTTTATGGACAAATATTACCGCCTTAATGGCTGGTTGGACTTAATTTGACTTAATCAGGATACCGCCAGATTGGTCAGTTGGTAATATTTTCACAAGTTTATATATTATTTTATGGGAGATATCTAAATAGTAAATAGTAGAAGTTAATTCCTTTTGCCTTAGCTTTTATTTTATTTTCACCTTTCAGTATTTTACTTTAACACGTTTACTTTTCAGTATTTTTATTTTATGCCTTTTATTTTACTAGCCCTAACTATGTGTCGTACCTAAATTAGTTATCTGTGGTTGTGATGACTTTTAATATCACCGGTTTATAATGGGTTAAATTATAGTTTGGGTAATATAAAGATTTATTTATTGAGTCTTAATCTTAATACTTTTTAATTAACTGACCATTAATTAAATTGACTAGGTAAACTTAAAATGAACTAGACATAAGGATTTTAAGTTTAAGACCTCAGACTCAATAGCCCACGATCTTCCTTGAGGATAGATAACCCTTTAATAGATTTCCTTACAGGATAGGAATATACCTGTCGGGCGGGGGTAGCCATAATTGGAACTTAATCTTAATGAATCTAGGTAATTTGGTTGACATAGACATATGGTTCAATTGGATTATACTAGGTATTTGTAATTGACCATCGGAAGAGGCTTTTACATAATTTAGTGTTCCAGGTTAATAAATCAATATTTTACCCAACTATAAAATAACCACTTCATATTTAAAATGATATTAAAAGAAATCACAACCCTAGATAGTTTTTAATATTGAATTTTCTTAAAATCTACTTTCGAACAATTTTATTTACTTGTCTTTAAATTTAGAATCGTCGCCATTTCAAATCAATTAAACAACCTGTTAGATACTAGTAATCATTTGACCTCATAAAATTAATAACTTAGGTATTAAGTCCTCGTGGGATCGATACTTTTTATACTACTTGAACGATACGTACGCTTGCGTTATACGTGTGTGTTTACGCTCCGATCAGATAGCCCCATTATTGTCACAATACAAAGGTACGGGCTCAGCTGCTAATGGAACTAATCCTAATATAATAAGGAATTTACGGATCCAAACTGCTTATTTTGCTGCCTCAACTGCAACAATATATTCTGCTTCTGTTGTTGAATCGGTGATAGTCTCTTGCTTGGAAGATTTCCAGCTCACCGCACCGTTGTTCAAATAAAAAATGTACCCTGATTGCGACTTACAGTCGTCTTTGTCGGTTTGGAAACTTGCATCGGTAAATCCAGTCACCTCAAGTTCTCCTTCCCCATAGACTAAGAAAAATTCTTTAGTTCGTCTAAGATACTTAAGGATGTTCTTTACAGCAATCCAGTGACCATCACCTGGATCGGCCTGATAGCAACTGCACATGCTCAAATCGTATGAGACATTAGGTCGCGTACATATCATGGCGTACATGATCGATCCAACTGCTGAAGCATACGGGATCCGAATCATTACATCTCTCTCATCTTGAGTTTTAGGACACATGTCATTCAATAGAGAGACGCCATGTGACACCGGAAGCAGCCCCCACTTGGACTGATCCATGTTGAATCTCTTCAACACTTTGTCAATGTACGAGCTATGGGAGAGTCCCAACAGCTTTCTAGATCTATCTCGGTAGATCCTTATTCCTAGAATAAAAGCTGCCTCTCCCAGGTCTTTCATGGAGAATTTTAATGAAAGCCAAGCTTTCACCGATTATAGCCTAGGAATGTCATTTCCAAAAAGTAATACATCTTTAACGTATAGGAAAATGAATGTCAGTGTGCTCCCACTAACCTTCTTATATACACAAGAATCATCTTCGTTTTGAATGAAACCATATTCTTTTATGATCTCATCAAAACGATGGTTTTAAGAACGCGATGCTTGCTTTAATCCATAAATGGATCGGTTTAACTTACAAACCTTGTTTGTATGTCTTGGTACGAAAAAACCATCAGGTTGTTGCATATAAACATCCTCTAAAAGGTTTCCGTTAAGGAAAGTGGTTTTGACATCCATCTGCCATATTTCATAATCGAAATATGCAGCAATAGCAAACATTATCCGAATGGATTTAATCATGGCAACAAGTGAAAAGGTTTCGTCATAATCGACACCATGTCGTTGACGATACCCTTTAGCTACCAGCCTAGTTTTGTACGTTTGTATGTTGCCTACCATGTCTGTTTTCTTTTTGAAGACCCATTTACAAACAATAGGTTTCATACCTTTTGGTACATCAACCAGTGTCCAAACTTGGTTGGTATACATGGAATCCATTTCGGAATTCATGGCTTCTTGCCATAAAGCGGAGTCGATACCTTGTATCGCTTCCTCATACGTAACTGGTTCATCTTCCTCAATAAGATTAATGTCTACATGAGGTGAGATCAGAAACCCATACCTCTTAAGTTATTTTCTGACTCTCTCCGACTTATGCGGTTCTTGTGTATCAGAAGATTGTGGAACAGTCTCATCCCTGATGGACTGTTCGTGTTCCATGAGGGGGTCGGTGCCAGGAACAGTATCACTCCAATTTTCATCGAGTTCAAATTTCCTCCCACTTATCACTGCATTCATGAATTCATTTTCTAGGAAAACTGCATGAATAACAACAAATATTTTGTTCTCTTGTGGGTTGTAGAAATAATATCCTTTTATTTCCTTAGGATAATGTGGGACACAAAAACTGGGTGACGCATGTTGTCCTAGGCTCGCGGCCTAGTTGGGAGTACGGAGTAGCCCGCGGGGGACTAAACCGAAGAGTAATGGAGTCACCACCCGGTGTGAACCGGGAAAATGATATTTAAGGCCGCACTCACCCCTCGCAAGGGAAGACCTCAAACCGTTGGGTTCGGAATGGTCCCTTACTTATGTCACTTGTAATAAAAGGATTTATGTAATAATTCAATCAAGCTTAAATAACACTTATTTCCAAGAGTATCATGCTTCTAAATTCACATGTATAAAATAAAACTTACACCTAAATTCACATATATCTCACATCTAAGATTGCATGCTTGAAAATACATTAAAGTAACAACGAACATACAACTTCACTGGCATATTATATTAAAGAAAACACAAGCACACATACTAACCACACAAGCACACATACTAACCACACGAGCACACATGTGAGCACCTTCTCAAGTGGTACGTGGAATTGTATCCTAAGTACAGACCGTACTACCGTCCATTCGGAATCGGCTACGGAATTTATGTCTGGGTTTCCATCCGATATACCACAAGAAATAATACTCAAATGTTATCATGACAAAGGCATATGAATTGTAATACATTAAACACATTGTATTCATACATGTGGGGATAGCTACTAGGAAAACTATGTATGAAATCTGATGAAAAGGACTCAGTTCAGTGGGTGCGTGTTCACGTAGCGTTTGAAAACACGTTCGAACGGTAAACAGAAGGTTCGCGTTCATATAACGTTCGAGAACGCGTTCGAACGGAACCATACCTGATGCATGATAAGATTAAGAAAGTGCGTGTGCGTTCGCGTAGCGTTCGAGAACACGTTCGAACGGTAAACATAAGGTTCGCGTTAGTATAGCGTTCGAGAACGCGTTCGAACGGAACCGGACCTGATGCATGATGAGACTAAGGAAGTGTGTGTGAGTTCGCGTAGCGTTCGAGAACGCGTTCGAACGGTAAACAGAAGGTTTGCGTTCGTGTAGCGTTCGAACGGAACCAGACCTGATGCATGCAACACAAAGAATAAAGACAACAATGTCAAGCACAGTATGTCCGATCAAACGTATCTTACATTCAACTGAACACACATCAACTGGTGCGGCAAAGCATCGTGGTAAAGGGCTTTAACCCCTCCCCATAGGGGATCTCACATTTCACTTACTAAGCCCATGCGCTCGATGGAATCATGCAAACAAAGAATTAAAAAAATAATAATATCAGACTTAGTATGCCCGATTGACCGTATCTTGCATTCAATCGAACACACATCAACCGGCACGGCAAAGCATCGTGGTAAAGGGCTTTAACCCCTCCCCATAGGGGATCTTTCATTGCACTTACTAAGCCCTTGCGCTCGATTGAATCATGCATACAAAGAATTAAAAGCAATAATATCAAACGTAGTATGCCCGATTGAACGTATCTTGCATTCAACCGAACACACATCAACCGGTGCGATGAATCATCGTGGTAAAGGGCTTTAACCCCTCCCCATAGGGGATCTTTCATTCCACTTACTAAGCCCATGCGCTCGATTGAATCATACATAAATAAGAAACATGCAGAATTCAAGTGACGAAAAATAAATAAATAAATCAAAGAAACATGAAACAAAAGAAGGTGTCGTTTACTCAAGCGGTACGTGGAGTTATATCCCAAGTACAGACCGCACTACCGTCCATTCGGATTCGGCTACGGAATTTATGTCTGGGTTTCCATCCTATATACCACAAGAGACGACACTCTTTCATTCATCCAATACCCACAACACGCATCATACACACACAAGATTCAACAAATAATTAAAATACAGTCAAAATAAATAAAAAAAATCAAATAAAGATGAGTGTGGAAAGTACCCTCAGGTCTAACCTTTTAAGTCATCTTCGGACTTGCGTTTCGCGGAGATTGGAAGGGGTAAAAGCTCCTTATTCTTCCGGTTCCCTGGTTCAGCGTCTTAGCTCACTGTTTTGCTGCTTTGCTCGCCGTCTGGTCTCCGTTTTGCTGCTGTTTCTTCTGTATTTTCTGCTCACTGTTCAGGTCACTGTCTTAACGTTTCAACGAACTATTTCGAGTGTTTTTTCATGGTTTTTTAGTGTAGTTTTGTGTGGTTATTTCAAGGGTTATAAGTGCAGTTTATGTTACTGTTTTAAGGGATTTTAGGGACTGTTTTGGGAGTGGTTTGGGCTGCTGTCCAGGCGTGTTTCAAGGGCTGTTTGGGGTGTGTTTGGGCTGCTGTTTGGAGGTATATTTTCGGTGATAGAGGGATGCTGTATGGGGGAGATTTTCGGTTATGGAGTGGAGGAGATGAAGGGAATTGTTTATGTTCTTCTTGTTGCTACTACCGTGAGTGGCTAAGGCTCTTTGTGTTGTGATTTTTTGTGTGAGTTATCTGTATGAGCTAGAGGATGCATGTCTTGGTTAGGGGTTGTTTATATAGAGAAGGGCTAGGGTTTCACCTTGTCTCACAAGGAAGGGATTAGATTGAGGGGGGACAAATCTTGGCTAGATTAGGAATGCAAAATATTTAATTTGTTATGATTGATTTTAATTAGGCATGACATCTTTTTAATTTAGTATGTGATTTGTTTAGTTAGGAAGTTCATATATTTGATTTATCTTTATTAGGTATGATTATATTTTATGTTTTATTTAATTGGTAAATGGTTTAATTATTTTATTTAATATTTAATTTAATTTCCCATGTGTTTTAAATGTGTTTTATTAATTGGGATATGTTTTATGGGCTTTGGGGCGCTAATTGGGCTGGGGTGCGAGGCTAGCAGCAAAACCAGAAACACCGACGCTGTTCGAACGCCCATTCGAACGCTACACGAACGTCCGCAATCTACCTGACGTTGGAACGAAGTAACGAACGCAGCACTAACGAAGACAGTGAACTTGTGAAATTAACTTGATGACGTACTTATTCTGAATTTCCCCTTCGGACCTCCGTTTCCCGCAATATCCTTAGCCAAAAAGGTAGTGCCTCCAACTGAGACTCATTATCGGGTTTCACATGCGAAAATGCAATGCCTACAGTCGCCCCCACTTTGATGGGACTTGTGCAGTGTGTGACTTTGAACAATCCTATCAAAGTTATGCAATGCATTTTCACTTACCTGGCTCGGCTACTGCCTCGAGCTGAGTTGGTGCTGCAGCGGACCTCGATCCTGGGACGCATCCCAATAACTGCAACCGACAACGGGGGCACCTCGACCCTGGGCACCTCGACCCAATACCGCTGACAATAGGGACCTCGCCCTCGAACTGATGATGTAGTGGGCACCTCGACTCGGAACTACAACCAACAACGGGGGCACCTCGACCCTGGGCACCTCGACCCAACACCGCTGACCATAGGGTCCTCGCCCTCGAACTAATGATGTAGTGGGTACCTCGACCCTGGGCACCTCGACCCGGAACTACAACCGACAACGGGGGCACCTCGACCCTGGGCACCTCGACCCAACACCGCTGACCATAGGGACCTCGCCCTTGAACTGATGATGTAGTGGGTACCTCGACCCTGGGCACCTCGACCCGGAACTACAACCGACAACGGGGGCACCTCGACCCTGGGCACCTCGACCCAACACCGCTGACCATAGGGACCTCGCCTCGAACTGATGATGTAGTGGGTACCTCGACCCTGGGCACCTCGACCCGGAACTACAACCGACAACGGGGGCACCTCGACCCTGGGCACCTCGACCCAACACCGCTGACCATAGGGACCTCGCCCTCGAACTGATGATGTAGTGGGTACCTCGACCCTGGGCATCTCGACCCGGAACTACAACCGACAACGGGGGCACCTCGACCCTGGGCACCTCGACCCAACACCGCTGACCATAGGGACCTCGCCCTCGAACTGATGATGTGTCTCCATACCCGGAGTTGACATGATATGGGCCTCGTCCCCAAGCTGATATGGGCCTCGCCCTTTGGGACTCATCCCAAAAACTTAAGTTGCGTTGACGCTGCTTGGCTCATTTCTGCCGCTTTCTCCTTTCTTCGAACCTGTGAACACAAAACAGAAACAAACACGAAGAGAATGCAATGTTACGTGTATGCATGAATGATTTTCTTATTCCGTTGGGTTAGGTCTTCTGCTAATTCCCGTGGTAACTGCTCGGTCTTCTCCCCCTCAGGCAAAGTATTGCTTCAATCTGTCTACGTTGATCGGCTCGGTGAACTCGTTTCCTTCCAAGTCTGATAACCTCACTGCCCCATTTCCCATTACCTTCTGCACTATGTAAGGTCATTCCCAGTTAGGTCTGAATTTTCCTCTCGGATCTGTCGTCGACGGCCTCGATTGCTTAAGTACCAAATCACCCTTTCTGATCTTGGTAGGACGCACTTTCTTGTTGAATGCCCGGGCTAGTCTCTTCTGATAAACTGCATGTGATACAAAGACTTCGTTCTCTTCTCATCCAATAGTGCTAACTGATCAAACCTCTGTGCGGCCCAATCCTATTCCGGTAATTCTGCCTCTGTTAATACCCTCATAGATTGTATTTCCACTTCTACCGGCAATACTGCTTCCATTCCATAGACCAAAGAGTAAGGTGTGGCCCCTGTTGCTGTTCTTACTGATGTTCTGTACCCCCACAAAGCATACGGTAATTTCTCGGCCCAATCTCTGCAATTTTCTGTCATCTTGGCTAAAATTGTCTTTATAGTCTTGTTGGCTGCCTCAACTGCCCCATTTGCCTGCGGCCTGTACGGTGATGACTTGTGGTGGCCTATCCCATACCTCTGTAACATTGCCTTCGTCTCTCCTTGAAACTGGACCCCGTTGTCTGTCACTACATGATGCGGCATACCATACCGACAAATGAGGTTCTGAGCTATAAACTTTGCCATCTGCTTTGCTGTAACATTACGGAATGATTCGGCTTCCACCCACTTCGAGAAGTAATCTACTGCCACTACTATGAAGCGATGCCCATTTGATGCATTCGGTCGAATTTCCCCAATCATATCAATCCCCCATGCTGAGAAAGGCCACGGCTCTGACAACCCGTGCAATTCTGTGTGTGGTAAGTGATTCAAATTACCATGTGCTTGACAGTCATGACAGTGCTTCACCATCTTCGCGCAATCTGTTTCCATGGTTGACCAATAAAAACCTTGTCTCACTATCTTGCGGGACAGATTCAACCCATTCATGTGCGGACCACATACCCCGGCGTGTATTTCTTCCATTACATGCTGAGCTTCTTCCTTTCTCAAACACTTCAACTGAATACCGTTTACTTGCCTCTTGTACAGTTCCCCTTTCAAAGTCACATACTGGGAAGCTAACTTCTGGATGGCTATTATGTCTTTTCTGCCTGCCCATTCCGGGAGTTCACCATGTTCCAGATACCTCTGAATGTCATAATACCAAGGTTTACCGTCGTCGACCTCAACTTCCAGAATTCTTTCTATCTCATAAATAGGTTGGCTTGCTGTTATCAGTATCAACGGTCTCATCACTAACTTTTCTGGATTTTCCCAAGTCGCTGCAAGTGTAGCCAATGCATCTGCCATCTGATTCTCTTCTCTCGGTAAGTGCTGAAACTTACACTCGGGGATAACCTGTGCCAACTTTCTGAGGTGAAAGAGGTAAGGCTTCAACCGTTCTTCTTTCAATTCCCATTCTCCTCGCATCTGCTGGACTACCAACATAGAATCTCCATAGACTTCCACACTCCGGGCCTTCAAGGCTATCAATGCTGTCAAACCAAAAGCACATGCTTCATACTCGACCATGTTATTAGTTACTCTGAATGTCAACCTCTTGGCCAAAGGCAAAGTCTCTCCCTCGGGGGTTACTATCACGATCCCGATTCCGGCTCCCTTGTAATTCACTGCTCCGTCAAAGTACATCTTCCATCTCTGAACTGTTATTGCTTGGATCTCTTCATCTGGAAATTCAAACTTATATTGATCTCCCTCAACAGGTTGCAATGCCAGAAACTCTGCTACTGCTCGCCCTTTGATCACTTTGGAGGTGAGATACTCAATGTCAAACTCTGTCAGCAATACTAACCATCTGAGAAATTTTCCCACTAGTGAAGGCACCGAATGAAGATATTTCGGAGGATTTTCCTTTGCCACTACCTGGATCTTGTAAGACTGGAAATAATGCCGCAACTTTTTGGAAGCCCATACCACTGCAAGACAGATCTTCTCAACTTTCTGATATCGAGCCTCATACGGGAGCATCTTCTTACTCAGATAGTAAACTGCATGTTCTACCCCTGTCTCATCTGCCTGTACCATCATTGCCCATAGTGCTTCTGACTCTATAGCCAAATACAATACCAATGGTCTGCCCGGTCTCGGAGGTTTCAATACAGGAGGCTTCACCAAGTACTCTCTGATTTTGTCGAAGGCTGTCTGACACTGTTCATTCCATCTCACTGGCTGATCTTTTCTCAACAGTTTGAAGATAGGTTCACATACTGACGTTAACTTGGCGATGAACCGACTGATGTACTGAATTTTTCCCAAGAATGCTCTGACTTCTTTTTCTTTCTTCGGTGCAGGGATTTCTGTGATTGCCTTGATATTTTCGGAGTCTACCTCTATTCCGCCCATTCCCACTGTATGACCAAGCAATTTCCCTGATGTCACCCCAAACACACATTTCTTAGGGTTTAGCCACAGGTTGTATCTGTCAACTCTCTGAAGGAACCTTTCCAGTGCTTCAATATGCCCAACCCTTGTCTCTGATTTCACTATCATGTCATCCACATACACCTCAATCTCTTTGTGCATAAGTCGTGGAAAAGTGTAGTGGCCATCCGCTGATAAGTAGCCCATGCATTCTTAAGCCCAAACGGCATAACCTTGTAGCAATAAGTACCCCACTCAGTAACAAATGCAGTCTTAACCACTTCTCTACCATCTGTCAAAACTTCCTTACCATTTTCTACCATATCATTGTAAAAACGACCGCTACGTGTCATTCCCCTTACTTCTTCCTCATCACTACTAGAGAAATCAAGCCAAAAGATCTTCCCCTGCTCAGTCTCATCTTCACTAGTGCTATCCCAGATTCCCAGGCAAAAGGCTTGAGGGTGAAAGGATTTTAGGACAAGGTCTTCTGGGAGGCCAGAATTGATCATAGGCTGGTGGTGGTACGTCACAGTAGTTGGGTAAGGGGTTTCTGTGTGTGTCAGGCTGTTCTGTTTCTGGGTCAGGTATTTTCTTGGAGTCTATTAGGTCTTGGATTTCATGGCGGAGTCGGGCGCAGTTGTCGGTGTCATGGCTCTTTTGTTGGTGAAAGTGACAGTAAAGGCTTAGGTTATAATGTGATGGTAATGGATTGGGTAATGGTTTGGCTTCCAAGGGTTTTAAGAGCCCTTGCCTCTTCAGTTTCTCTAGCACTTTTGATAGAGGTCTTCCCAAGTTGGAAAATCTCCGGTTCCGGATAGCGGCAATCTCAGCAGAAACGGGCTTTGTTCCCGATGTTCCCCCAATAGGCCTCCTATTCAGACCATAGAACTTTCTATTCTCGGCCTCTTCTTCTTCAATATCCATGACAGTTTCCCTCAACTGCCAAAAGTCTGCAATCATTGAGGTCATCCTCCTCAACTTGCTGTAAATGGAGGGCTTGGTGCCCTTGATGATCATTTTAATCTGATCCTTCTCCGAAGGCCTAGTCTGCATCCTCAACAACTGCTTCAGGAAGGCATCAGCCAACTCCCTCCAATCTTCCTTCACTTTCTTCTCCAAACTGTGTTACCATACCACGGGAGCTCCCTCGAGCGACATTCCAAACATCTTCTGCACTTGGCGTTGAGA
The DNA here is from genome assembly GCA_019454045.1 of Zanthoxylum bungeanum. Lineage (NCBI taxonomy): Eukaryota > Viridiplantae > Streptophyta > Magnoliopsida > Sapindales > Rutaceae > Zanthoxylum > Zanthoxylum bungeanum. The sequence continues at coordinate 38,185 of SKCR01035403.1, read as the reverse complement.
CAGACCAACTGAACTCATGACTGATACAAACTGTCGGGGATGCACCCTTGGATCCCCATTCCCGTTAAACTTAGCCATATCAGGCATTTTGAACTGTGCCGGCAACTGTTCCTCGAAAGTCAGTGTGTCATAATCCAGCAAATCCTCATTCTTACCCCTCATCTTGCGGGTAACTGACTCAACCTGATCCCGAAGTTTCTGTAACTCTGCCTGAGACCCAGATAATCTGCCTGCTGCATACTCTGCCATATTATCATCAAAAGTGGGGATATCATCCCCCAACCCATTCGGAGGCTCCTCACGCCTCACATTCTCAGGAATTCCCCCAGTACGGGGCACAGCCATACCAGCCACAGCAGTAGTCAAAGCTTGCAACTGTTCCGTGACCTTGGCGAGACTGTTCTCTAACTGATCCATTCGGGATACCTCATTACCAGATTCACTCATGACTGTTAATGTTCTTTTAATGAGCCTTGTCCATTCTCTAACCCAAACGGTATCTATGATGTCTTTTTGAGACATAGAGGGTGTTAACATGATATATGTATGCATGAGGTGCATGAGATGCAGGTAACATATATAACATACTAAATCGATTAAAATTTTCAAAGAAATCAGCCTATTATCATTTTAGAAGCCTTTGGGCTAAATGTCATAGGAGTGAACTCGTCCCAGTTTAAATGGCCCAACGAGTTCACATCTCATGGCAATGATCCCAACTAAATCCAAATGGTAATGTTCCGAACACAAACACAAAATGGCCCATCAACATTTAGAAGCCTTTGGCCCAATCATCATAAGGTACGTTCTTGTCCCAGTTTAAATGGCCCAACAAGCCCATATCCCATGACAAATGGTCCAAATGGATCCAAACGGCGATGTTCCCCAAACACAAGCATAAAAGAAAGATAATGCAAACATAAAACAATAATTTCTACAGAATGGCCCATCAACATTTCAGAAGCTTTGGGCCCAATGGTCATAAGGTACGAACTTGCCCCAGTTTAAATGGCCCAGCAAGTCCGCATTTCTGACAATAGTCCAACTGCACCCAAATGAGGATGGTCCACAAGCACATACTCAAGGAAATAATTGTTACTTTAGCCATACAAACTCGATCTATGGGTGGGTTCGCAAGAGTATAGACAAAGGCTCTCACCGGCGAAGGATGGCCCACAACTAGGTCTCCTCACTCAAGGGTTCGAGCGACCAAGTGCGCGCACCCTTTTTTATACACTAAGGTACGTGCCAATGAGCTATGGTGTGTGACAGACTGTCAAATGGATTTCCCATTGTAGATTCCCCAGAGGGAAGGTGGAGCGAGACTCACTTAAATACCCAAGCCTCTTAGGCTCTTATCGCTTGGTGTCAGGAATAAACAACGAGTCCTCCAAATTAGTCCATCACAATAGGCTACGAGTAGATGGCTATCTAGGTGCTTTCACAGCTTTTCCTTCTAGAAAGGTAGTGAATGAAGGAAGACATCAAACCATTACCTAGCCTCAAAATGCCTTTGATTAAACCCCCACTTTATCCACTATAGACACGGTCAATTAAAACATAAATCCAAACATCACAAGATAATATTTTGGGGCCGATTCTCTATCCCCAGTGGAGTCGCCAGACTGTGGGACACAGAAACTGGGCGACGCATGCTGTCCTAGGCTCGCGGCCTAGTTGGGAGTACGGAGTAGCCCGCGGGGGACTAAACCGGAGAGTAATGGAGTCGCCACCCGGTGTGAACCGAGAAAATGAGATTTAAGGCCGCACTCACCCCTCGCAATGGAAGACCTCAAACCGTTGGGTTCGGAATGGTCCCTTACATATGTCACTTGTAATAAAAGGATTTATGTAATAATTCAATCAAGCTTAAGTAACACTTATTTCCAAGAGTATCATGCTTCTAAATTCACATGTATAAAATAAAACTTACACCTAAATTCACATATATCTCACATCTAAGATTGCATGCTTGAAAATACATTAAATAACAACGAACATACAACTTCACTGGCATATTATATTCAAGAAAACACAAGCACACATACAAACCACACGAGCACACATGTGAGCACCCTCTCAAGTGGTACGTGGAATTGTATCCCAAGTACAGACCGTACTACTGTCCATTCGGAATCGGCTACGGAATTTATGTCTGGGTTTCCATCCGATATACCACAAGAAATAATACTCAAATATTATCATGACATATGCATATGAATTGTAATACATTAAACACATTTTATTCATACATGTGGGGATAGCTACTAGGAAAACTATGTATGAAATCTGATGAAAAGGACTCAGTTCAGTGGGCGCGTGTTCGCGTAGCGTTTGAAAACGCGTTCGAACGGTAAACAGAAGGTTCGCATTCGTATAGCGTTCGAGAACGCGTTCGAACAGAACCAGACCTGATGCATGATAAGATTAAGAAAGTGTGTGTGCGTTCGCGTAGCGTTCGAGAACACGTTCGAACGGTAAACAGAAGGTTCGCGTTCGTATAGCGTTCGAGAACGCGTTCGAACGGAACTAGACCTGATGCATGATGAGACTAAGGAAGTGCGTGTGCGTTCACGTAGCGTTCGAGAACGCGTTCGAATGGTAAACAAAAGGTTCACGTTCGTGTAGCGTTCGAGAACGCGTTCGAACGGAACCAGACCTGATGCATGCAACACAAAGAATAAAGACAACAATGTCAAGCTCAGTATGTCCGATCAAACGTATCTTACATTCAACCGAACACACATCAACTGGTGCGGTAAATCATCGTGATAAAGGGCTTTAACCCCTCCATATAGGGGATCTCACATTGCACTTACTAAGCCTATGCGCTCGATGGAATCATGCAAACAAAGAATTAAAAAAACAATAATATCAGACTTAGTATGCCCGATTGACCGTATCTTGCATTCAATCGAACACACATCAACCGGCACGGCAAAGCATCGTGGTAAAGGGCTTTAACCCATCCCCATAGGGGATCTTTCATTGCACTTACTAAGCCCATGCGCTCGATTTAATCATGCATACAAAGAATTAAAAGCAATAATATCAAACGTAGTATGCTCGATTGAACGTATCTTGCATTCAACCGAACACACATCAACCGGCGCGGCAAAGCAACCGCACTACCATCCATTCGGATTCGGCTACGGAATTTACGTCTGGGTTTCCATCCTATATACCACAAGAGACGACACTCTTTCATTCATCCAATACCCATAACATGCATCATACACACACAAGATTCAACAAATAATTAAAATACAGTCAAAATAAATAACAAAAATGAAATAAAGATGAGTGTGTAAAGTACCCTCAGGTCTAACCTTTTAAGTCGTCTTCGGACTTGCGTTTCGCGGAGATCGGAAGGGGTAAAAGCTCCTTATTCTTCTGGTTCACTGGTTCACAGCGTCTTAGCTCACTGTTTTGCTGCTTTGCTCGCCGTCTGGTCTCCGTTTTACTGCTGTTTCTTCTGTATTTTCTGCTCACTGTTCAGGTCACTGTCTTAACGTTTCAACGAATTGTTTCGAGTGTTTTTTCGTGGTTTTTTAGTGTAGTTTTGTGTGGTTATTTCAAGGGTTATAAGTGCTGTTTATGTTACTGTTTTAAGGGATTTTAGGGACTGTTTTGGGAGTGGTTTGGGCTGCTGTCCATGCGTGTTTCAAGGGATGTTTGGGGTGTGTTTGGGCTGCTGTTTGGAGGTATATTTTCGGTGATAGAGGGCTGCTGTATGGGGAGATTTTCGGTTATGGAGTGGAGGAGATGAAGGGAATTGTTTATGTTCTTCTTGTTGCTACTACCGTGAGTGGCTAAGGCTCTTTGTGTTGTGATTTTTTGTGTGAGTTATCTGTATGAGCTAGAGGATGTATGTCTTGGTTAGGGGTTGTTTATATAAAGAAGGGCTAGGGTTTCACCTTGTCTCACAAGGAAGGGATTAGATTGAGGGGGGACAAATCTTGGCTAGATTTGGAATGCAAAATATTTAATTTGTTATGATTGATTTTAATTAGGCATGACATCTTTTTAATTTAGTATGTGATTTGTTTAGTTAGGAAGTTCATATATTTGATTTATCTTTATTAGGTATGATTATATTTTATGTTTTATTTAATTGGTAAATGGTTTAATTATTTTATTTAATATTTAATTTAATTTCCCATGTGTTTTAAATGTGTTTTATTAATTGGGATGTGTTTTATGGGCTTTGGGGGGCTAATTGGGATGGGGTGCGAGGCTAGCATCAAAACCAGAAACACCAACGCCGTTCGAACGCCTATTCGAACGCTACACGAACGTCCACAATCTTCCTGACATTGGAACGAAGTCACTACAAGAAAACTGCCAAATAGCGACGGAAAAATCCGTAGCTAATTCGTCGCTAATAGGCCATTAGCGACGGAATAGCGACGGAAAAATTCCGTCTCTATTTTGTTGGTCGCAAAAAAAATAGCGACGGAAATATATCATCCGTCGCTAAATTTAGCGACGGATGGAAATTCCGTCTCTATATAGCGACAGAATGTCCGTCTCTAATTAGCGACGGTTAGTATTCCGTCGCTAAATAGCAACGGAAAATTTCGTTTCTAATTAGAGACGGAATTTCCATCCGTCGCTATTTAGCGACGGAAATTCCGTTTCTATAATTTTTTTGAAAAAAAAAATTAAAAACTGAAATTTTAAAATTTTAGATAGGCGGGAAATTTAAAATTTTAAAAATATTTAGCGACGGAATATTTCCGTAGCTATTCCGTAGCTATAAATTTTTTTTGAAAAAAAATTAAAAATTTTAAATTTTAGAGAGGCGGGAAATTTAAAATTTTAAAATTTTGAAAATATTAACAACGGAATATTTCCGTAGCTATTCCGTAGCTATATTTTTTTTTTTTGAAAAAAAATTAAAAACGAAAATTTTAAAATTTTAGAGAGGCGGAAATTTAAAATTTTAAAAATATATGAAACTTTTAAAATTTTAAAATTTTAGAAATGAAAAAATTTTATAATTTTAGAAAAGAAAAAATTTAAAATTTTAGAAAGGAAATTTTTTTAAATTTTAGAGAGGTTGGAAATTTAATAATTATATAGATATGAAAAATTTATAAATTGTAGAGATATTAAATTTTTAAATTTTAGATAGGCGGAAATTTAAAATTTTAAAAATATATGAAACTTTTAAAATTTTAAAATTTTAGAAAGGAAATTTTTTTAAATTTTAGATAGGCGGGAAATTTAAAATTTTAAAAATATTTAGCGACGGAATATCAATTCCGTTTCTAATTAGAGACGGAATTTCCATCCGTCGCTATTTAGCGACGGAATATCAATTCCGTTTCTAATTAACAAAAAAATTTAAAATTTTAAAATTTTAGAGAGGCGGAAATTTAAAATTTTAGAGAGGCGGAAATTTAAAATTTTAGAGAGGCGGAAATTTAAAATTTTAAAAATATATGAAACTTTTAAAATTTTAGATAGGCGGGAAATTTAAAATTTTAGAGAGGCGGAAATTTAAAATTTTAGAAATGAAAAAATTTTATAATTTTAGAAAAGAAAAAATTTAAAATTTTAGAGAGGCGGGAAATTTAAAATTTTAAAAATATATGAAACTTTTAAAATTTTAGATAGGCGGGAAATTTAAAATTTTAAAAATATTTAGCGACGGAAATTCCGTTTCTAATTAGCGACGGATTAGAGACGGAAAAATTCCGTTTCTAATTAACAAAAAAATTTAAAATAAAAATAAAATTTTAAAATTAGCGACGGAATTGAAATTCCGTTTCTAATTAGCGACGGATTTTGAATTCCGTTTCTAATTAGCGACGGATTAGAGACGGAAAAATTCCGTTTCTAATTAACAAAAAAATTTAAAATAAAAATAAAAATTAAAGATTAGAAACGGAATTGAAATTTCAAATTAGCTACGGAATTGAAATTCCGTTTCTAATTAGCGACGGAATATCAATTCCGTTTCTAATTGCGACGGAACAATTCCGTTTCTAATAATAAAAAAATAAAAAATAAAATTAAAATTAAAATTAGCGACAGAATTGAAATTCCGTTTCTAATTAGAGACGGAATTTGAATTCCGTTTCTAATTAGCGACGGATTAGCGACGGAAAAATTCCGTTTCTAATTAACAAAAAAATTTAAAATAAAAATAAAAATTAAAGATTAGAAACGGAATTGAAATTCCATTTCTAATTAGCTACGGAATTGAAATTCCGTTTCTAATTAGCGACGGAATATCAATTCCGTTTCTAATTAGCGACGGAACAATTCCGTTTCTAATTAATAAAAAAATAAAAATTAAAATTAAAATTAAAATTAGCGACGGAATTGAAATTCCGTTTCTAATTAGAGACGGAATTTGAATTCCGTTTCTAATAGCGACGGATTAGCGACGGAAAAATTCCGTTTCTAAACAAAATTAGCGACGGAATAGTAATCCGTCTCTAATTAGCGACGGATTTTCATTTCCGTCTCTAATTTAGAGATGAAATTTTTTTGTCGCTAAATTCCGTCCCTAATATCATTATCCGTTTCAATTCCGTCTCAATTCCGTCGCTACATTTTGAAATGGAATATTCCGTCGCTAAATTCCGTCGCTAAAACTGTAATTTCTTGTAGTGAGTAACGAACGCAGCACTAACGAAGACAGTGAACTTGTGAAATGAACTTGATGACGTACTTATTCTGAATTTCCCCTTCCGACCTCCGTTTCCCGCAATATCCTTAGCCAAAAAGGTAGTGCCTCCAACTGAGACTCATCATCGGGTTTCACATGCGAAAATGCAATGCCTACAGATAACCTACAAATAGGCACTTATCCGATTTGAGTTCTAGTTTGGTACTATCCAAACGTTTAACATATGCCCAACATCCCCAAATCTTCAGGAATAAGAAACCCGATTTCTTTCCTTTCCATATGATTAGCAATCAGATAAAACCATGGGCCCGTGGTAAAGTTTAGAAGCTAGTTCTAAACATTATTTTAGAGATTGCTAATAGAATAGTCGACTGGATAATCCCGATAGAGATTTGACGTTTACATCTATATCTCTGGGATTTATCCGGATATCTGTGACGGAGGAATTATACATTTGCCATGACCTCGACCTGTATGGTTCCCCGAGATTATCCGTGATCGTCATAATCTACGGGTGGATAGATTATGGACACGAAATTAGATTTCGTGACGGATATACCTGAATCTAGAGAGTCTCAATAATGAAACATACTCGTAGAGCACTAGAGCAACATTATAAATAATATTGATTATTTATAAAGTCGTTTAAAGGTTAAACGCAAGATACGTGCTAAAAGGACTAGATAGTCATTGCTTAATTATTGTGTATTTACATTTAATACTTGATTAATTTAAATACACATTAATTAATAGTCAAAATGAGTCATTTGACTTATTTCCTAAATGAATATATGTTTTTAATATTTAATGTAAATATTATACATATTTAATAATTTGTATTTGATTAATTAATTAATTATTTAATTGTTAAATGATTAAATAATTAAAATATAAATATCTTACATTAGGATATTTAAAGTAAATGATGTTAGTTGCTTTTGTTGACTTAAATAAATATCTAATAAAGTTGTTATTAAGATATTTATGCAAGTTGACCAATTAGCTTGAAATGAAAATGAAATTACATGTCTTATATTTGTATATGTGAAATTCGGCCAAGGCCTTATTGTTACATGTATATATTGATTTTCATTTCACTTTACACTAAACCTAATACACTTTACAAAAGAAAACTCCATTGAAGAAACTAAGGAAAGCTTGAGAAAAGAAAGATAAATCAAAGAAAGCTTGGAATTTTAGTAAGTTTTTCAAACTTGCTATTAGAGAGGAAAATGTTCCTTAGGTTCTAGGCTTCAACATGTGATGTTCTTAGATTATTTCTTTCTTTATTTCTTTTGTTTTTGTTGATGGAAGTTTGATTGAAGTGTTGAGCATGTATGGTGAAGAAGGTTGTGACTATTGTAGTTGTAAAATTCCTTTTAAGGTTTTTGAAACCATGTTGCTAATCTAGAGTTATTGACCCACTCTTAAATGACCTAGATTTGATCTTGAGTTGTTTCATTGTGTTGAGACTTGGATTGGATGGAAGAATGATGATTGAAGTAATTGATTTAATGTATTTGGTCTAATTTGTCCAATTTGTGGAAATTGAAAAATTAGGGTTCTTAACTAATTCCAAATTTGGGGCTTTTCATATATGTTGTATATTTGTGTGTGTATATGATGCATATAAAGTTTCATGTTCATTGGATATCATTTGGATGTGTCTTGAAGCATGAAAGTGCAAAATGCACAAATTGGAGCCCAAATGGTGCTCTCGGCTTTGGATAAGGATTTTGGGGATTTTGGTTGTTTTGGTGTTTTGATGTTTTGAACATGCTAAGTTCATCTTAGAAATGATTTAGAATCATTCAAAATTGATTAGATCAATTTCGGACTAAAATGGACAAAATACCAAAGTAAGGGTAATTTGGTAAATTCACTTAAATATGATTTATTGAATTTTATTTCATAATTTGATTATTGGAATATTAAATAAATATGTTTATTTAATTAATCCGAGAAAAAGTTTTGAAATCTGAAAATCGGATTTTCACCGCTTCCGCTGCGCGTTACCGGATTCAACCCCTAAAAACCCCTACAAAATGGTATCAGAGCGAGTCTGATTCTAAGCCACCTAATATGATTAGCCTTCATTGAATCAATGTTTAATCATGTTTTCTAGACTTTATGCATGCTTATTAGGATCTAAATTGGTTAGATTTAGGGTGTATGACACTTAACGGAAAATCCCTAATTAATAAGGTTTGAATGTAATTATGTATTTGATGCATGTTATATGGTTCGTCTTGTCAATACGGTTTATGAATACTTCTTTGTGACTACATCCGAGACCGTGCCTCTGCTGTGAGGTTGTAGTCGATAAAGATTTATTTATACCGGATGTATATTAGATACTAGGTAAATTCAAGTAAAAGCAGAATTCTGAACGTGCCCTAGCTGTCAGGATTACGTAAGTAACTTAAGTTTATCATTGACGAGTTTAACCTTGGTACGTCTCCTTGTGGGCCTGCCTCGCAGCGACAACGAGAAACGGCCAAGACCGGATACTTAGGAGTCATTAGTGAATGATTGACAAATGAGTTGTCTACCTGATGAATATACGTAGGCGAGACCGTGCCTCTGCTGTGAGCCGAAATATATTCACGGGATCCACTTTTCACTATTAGTATTTAATTTAATTATTAAATATTTGTATTTGTTTTGGGATTACAGTATTGCATGATTTAATGGGAGGGGCATATTAGATTAAAAATCCATGATCTAGTTTTGCTTTTGATATTATATGAAACTGCTTTATTTCTGCTAACCGTTTTTCGTGATCTATATGATAGATTGGCTGATGGCGGCACAATCCACAAATCAGTTTGCGCGTATGCTTGATGCGAACAAACTGAAAGGCGCTGAGAACTTTGCAGACTGGGAATTGGATTTGAGGATTGTCCTCGATTCCGAAAAGCGGGTTATGTTCTTGAGGGTCCGTTGCCCCTTGCAGTGGGTGCGGATGCTTGGAGGAACGCCAAGTTTTTGAAACTTGGAAGGATGATGATTAAGGGTTAAATCATACATCCTTAGTTCACTGTCTCCGAAACTCAAGCAACAGTACTATGGTATGCTAGATTCCTATAGTATGATGACGCGATTGAGACAATCGTTTGAGAACCAAGAACAAGTGATTGTTCACAAAGTCGCCATGGAACTGTTCCATGCGCGTCTGGATGAGGGGCAGAGTGTTAGCCCACATGTTCTTCAGATGATCGATTTGATCGATCAATTGAGGCAACATAATCTCATCTTGAATGACATTCTCGGTAGGAGTGTCATTCTTGGTTCACTACCAGCTTCATTTCGCCAGTTCGTGATGTACTTCAACATGCACGGGACTGTCTGTACCTACCAGGAGCTACATAGGATGTTGCTCACGGCAGAAGAGGACCTTAAGAAGGGAGTACCGACTCGCCCTCCTAGAACTACTCTCTTTCGACTTCTTCCCAAGGATGGTCCAAGGGAAAGAACAAGAAAGGCAAGAAGAAGAAGAAGGCTTTTGGTCCTCAACAACAGACGAAGATTGCAAAGCCCAAAAGGATTCTGAAGACAAATGCCACCACTGCGGCAAAGTCGGGCACTGGAAAAGGAACTGTCCTGATTACATTGCCCAGCTAAGGAGATACAGAGCTTCTACATCAGGTACTTTTATTTTTCCAGTTATTGATTTATCTTTGGCTTGTGAAGCCGTTACATCCAGCTGGATTTTAGATTCTGCTTGTCCCATTCACATTTGCAATTCGTTGCAGGTGCTGAAGGAAAGTAGGAGGCTGAAGCCCGGGGAGATGCAGTTGCGGTTCGGGAGTGGAGACTCTTTGGATGCAGTTGCAGTGGGAGTATGCGAGATCTCATTGCCGAATGGGACACTTTTGTTATATGACTGTCATTTTGTACCAGGATGTGTCGCTATATTATATCACTTTTTGTATTGGATACAGAAGGCTTTTGTATTAATATTAAGAATAGTTCTTTGTATTTATATGATAAAAATAATATTCAGATCCTTTGTTGTCCAAACCAGCATGGTCATTATACATTGCAAACTTCAAAGATATATTAAATACTGGAGTTAATAAACGTAGTTTACCTGTAATTAATAATACTGAACTTTGGCATATGAGACTTGGTCACATTGGCGTTAAACGCCTTACCCAATTGGTTAGGAATGGTTTGATATCAGATCTTACCATTGAATCCTATCCAACTTTTGAATCATGTATTCAGGGTAAGATGACCAAAGCCCCATTTTCTGGTGTTGGACACCGCGCCACTAACTTACTGGAACTCGTACATTCTGATGTATGTGGTCCACTAAGTCAAACTGCTCACAACGGTTATTCGTACTTCGTTACCTTTACCGATGATTTGTCACTGTACGGTTATGTGTATTTGATGCGACATAAATCGGAAACCTTTGAAAAGTTCAAAGAGTTCCGAAATGAAGTAGAAAAACAAACTGGTAAATATATTAAATGCCTTCGATCAGATCGAGGAAGCGAATATATGAGTGGTGAGTTCATGGATTATATGAAGGAGAATGGGATTCTCGCTCAATATACTCCTCCAGGTACACCACAGCACAATGGTGTATCTGAAAGGAGAAATCGGACTTTATTGGATATGGTCCGATCGATGTTGAGTTTCACAGATTTGCCCTATTACTTATGGGGTTACTCTCTCTTAACAGCCGCACATCTTTTGAATAAGATTCCTTCAAAGGCTGTTCCTACGAAACCGTATCAGATATGGTTCGGTAGGAGACCAAATCTAAATTATATTAAGGTTTGGGGTTGTCCTGCCTATGTCAGGGTAACTCAGCAAGATAAACTTTCGCCTCGAGGGAAAAAGTTTAGGTTTATTGGATATCCTTCGAATACGAGGGGATATCTGTTCTATGATACCGAGCATCGAAATGTGTTCGTAGCTCGCTTCGCAAAATTTCTAGAAGTATAATTTTTGTCAGAAGGTGGTAATCATAGACAGGTTGAGCTTGATGAAGTCCAACCTGAAAACAACGAACCAACAGAGGAACCTGAAGTTCAAGTAGATGAAGGACCTTCAACACACACACTCCGTAGGTCGGAAATGGTATCTAGACCTCCTGAACGCTTGTATTTGATACAAGAAAAGAGTCTGGATGTTCTCTTAGTTGAAGAGACAGATCCTTTCACCTATAGAGAATCGATGTTGGACATCGACTCCGTGAAATGGCAAAGTGCCATGAAATCCGAGATAGACTCAATGCATGAAAATCAAGTTTGGGACTTGATTCCGCTTCCCGAAGGAATTGTTCCTATCGGTTGTAAATGGGTTTACAAGAGGAAGCGTGGGCCTGATGGTAAGGTTGAAACTTACAGGGCCCGACTGGTAGCAAAAGGTTACACGCAGCGACCTGGCGTCGACTACGATGAAACTTTTTCACCGGTAGCAATGCTTAAGTCTATCCGGATTTTGCTTTCTATAGCTGCGTATCATGACTACGAGATTTGGCAAATGGATGTCAAAACGGCTTTTCTAAATGGATTTCTTGATGAAGAAATCTATATGGAACAGCCGGAAGGTTTCGCGTCCAGGGAAACCTCGGGTACGGTATGTAAGCTTAAGAAGTCCATTTATGGACTTAAACAAGCTTCACGAAGTTGGAATCTTCGATTCGATGAGATTATTAGATCGTTTGGTTTTCTCAAGAATTCGGAAGAATCCTGTGTGTATCAGAAGGCCAGTGGGAGCATGGTCGTATTTTTAGTCCTATATGTTGATGACATCCTAATCATTGGGAATGATTTAGGTATGTTGCAAAGCGTGAAAGCGTACCTCTGTAAGAATTTCTCCATGAAGGACCTGGGAGAAGCTTTCTATGTTTTAGGGATAAAACTCTATAGAGATAGACAAAGGAGGCTGAGTTGGTTATCCCAATCAATGTACGTAGATAAGATCTTGGAACGGTATAGTTTTGGTAACTGTAAGACAACAAACATACCGTTCGGACATGGGATACATCTTTCTAAGAAGATGTGTCCACAAACAGAAGATGAGAAGGTTAGAATGTCTAACCAACCTTATGCTTCGTGTTTGGGTAGCATAATGTATGCCATGTTATGTACGAGGTCTGATATCAGTTTCGCTGTTAGCGTAACTAGCCGATATCAGTCCAATCCAGGTAATGACCATTGGATGGCCATCAAACATATCCTAAAGTATCTTAAAGGTACTAAGGATAAGTTGATTATATATGGAGGAAACGAACTGCAGGTTAATGGGTATACAGACTCCGATTTCCAATCGGATCCCGATGATAGAAAGTCTACATCTGGATTTGTCTTTACCCTTAACGGAGGTGCAGTTTTTTGGAAGAGTTCCAAACAGGGATCGACAGCTGATTCCACCACTGAGGCGGAATATATTGCAGCTTCTGAAGCTGCAAAAGAGGTTGTATGGATAAAGAACTTTATCACAGAATTGAGAGTTGTCCCAAGTATCGAGAATGCGATTCCATTATACTGTGATAATACTGGAGCCATTGCGCAAGCAAAGGAACCGATGGCGCATCAGAAGTCGAAGCATGTGGAACGCAAGTACCACATCATTCGAGAGATCGTGTCGCGAGGGGATATTGTCGTGTGCAAGGTACCGAGTGAAGACAATGTAGCAGACCCGCTGACGAAGGCCATACCTCCGAAGCTGTTTGATAAACACGTGGAGTCGATGGGTATTAGATACAATCGATATTGGCACTAGAGCAAGTGGGAGATTTTGTTGGGGTTGGTGCTCAGAGCGCCAATTCCCGGTTGTATTTATGTTAAATACTTCTGTAAAACATTATTATTATGAATAATATATGCAGTTTCTATAATATAATCTATCTTTCTATATGGTAAAGACGTAATGACCCTAGAATGATTAGTCATGATACAGTTGCAAAAGCGTCGCAACGGACATTGAGTTGTATCATGACATTGTCATTCTCAGACAGTTCATGGTCAAAGTTTACACTACTTGGTCAGTATAGTAAACCCGTTGAGACCGGTACATGTCGTATACTGGAATATATGATTCCAATGGTTTCTCAATGAACCATAAGTCTTGGAGACTAGTATAGACGTGTAGGTGTTTATAGCGGATAAACACTGAACGACTCACCGAAGATTCTTAATGGATGGTACACCAGCGTCAATAAGAATCTTCTTGGGTTGGGTAGCACTTGTGATTCTTAGAATTGAGATGCCATTGTGGGCACATGAGACATTCTCTACACTTAGACGGCAGTCACGTCACCAATCTATTTAGATCAGACCTCCGCCTGTTCGTTGGGTGTAGATAGATCCTCAGGGTGTCCTATGTGTATCAAGATAGGATCCGTCAGTTCTGTGTATCAGAGCATAGGTAGTCCATATGATTAGCAATCAGATAAAACCATGGGCCCGTGGTAAAGTTTAGAAGCTAGTTCTAAATATTCTTTTAGAGATTGCTAATAGAATAGTCGATTGGATAATCCCGATAGAGATTTGACGTTTACATCTATATCTCTGGGATTTATCCGGATACCTGTGACAGAGGAATTATAAATTTGCCATGACCTCGACCTGTATGGTTCACCGAGATTATCCGTGATCATCATAATCTACGGGTGGATAGATTATGGACACGAAATTAGATTTCGTGACGGATATACCTGAATCTAGAGAGTCTCAATAATGAAACATACTCGTAGAGCACTAGAGCAACATTAATAAATAATATTGATTATTTATAAAGTCGTTTAAAGGTTAAACGCAAGATACGTGCTAAAAGGACTAGATAGTCATTTGCTTAATTATTGTGTATTTACATTTAATACTTGATTAATTTAAATACACATTAATTAATAGTCAAAATGAGTCATTTGACTTATTTCCTAAATGAATATATGTTTTTAATATTTAATGTAAATATTATACATATATTTAATATATTTGTATTTGATTAATTAATTAATTATTTAATTGTTAAATGATTAAATTAATTAAAATATAAATATCTTACATTAGGATATTTAAAGTAAATGATGTTAGTTGCTTTTGTTGACTTAAATAAATATCTAATAAAGTTGTTATTAAGATATTTATGCAAGTTGACCAAATTAGCTTGAATGAAAATGAAATTACATGTCTTATATTTTGTATATGTGAAATTCGGCCAAGGCCTTATTGTTACATGTATATATTGATTTTCATTTCACTTTACACTAAACCTAATACACTTTACAAAAGAAAACTCCATTGAAGAAACTAAGGAAAGCTTGAGAAAAGAAAGATAAATCAAAGAAAGCTTGGAATTTTAGTAAGTTTTTCAAACTTGCTATTAGAGAGGAAAATGTTCCTTAGGTTCTAGGCTTCAACATGTGATGTTCTTAGATTATTTTCTTTCTTTATTTCTTTGTGTTTTTTGTTGATGGAAGTTTGATTGAAGTGTTGAGCATGTATGGTGAAGGAAGGTTGTGACTATTGTAGTTGTAAACTTCCTTTTAAGGTTTTTGAAACCATGTTGCTAATCTAGAGTTATTGACCCACTCTTAAATGACCTAGATTTGATCTTGAGTTGTTTCATTGTGTTGAGACTTGGATTGGATGGAAGAATGATGATTGAAGTAATTGATTTAATGTATTTGGTCTAATTTGTCCAATTTGTGGAAATTGAAAAATTAGGGTTCTTAACTAATTCCAAATTTGGGGCTTTTCATATATGTTGTATATTTGTGTGTGTATATGATGCATATAAAGTTTCATGTTCATTGGATATCATTTGGATGTGTCTTGAAGCATGAAAGTGCAAAATGCACAATTTGAGCCCAAATGGTGCTCTCGGGCTTTGGATAAGGATTTTGGGGATTTTGGTTGTTTTTGTGTTTTGATGTTTTGAACATGCTAAGTTCATCTTAGAAATGATTTAGAATCATTCAAAATTGATTAGATCAATTTCGGACTAAAATGGACAAAATACCAAGTAAGGGTAATTTGGTAAATTCACTTAATATGATTTATTGAATTTTATTTCATAATTTGATTATTGGAATATTAAATAAATATGTTTATTTAATTAATCCGAGAAAAAGTTTTGAAATCTGAAAATCGGATTTTCACCGCTTCCGCTGCGTTACCGGATTCAACCCCTAAAAACCCCTACAATTCATACACATTTTGTTCCTAGAACAAATCTCTCTCCCGCTAGCACTTTACTTTCTTCTATATACCCAATTACATAACACTATAAGAAACCTCATTTACATTGAGGGGAATTGGTGAGAAGAGAAATACAATGAGAATAAAAGGTGATAGGCTGGATGCGCAGGTCGGTCATACCCGATCACTTAATAAAGATTTTATTTCTCTTGCACCCGTGGACGTAGGTTGAATCCATTCCGCCGAACCATGTTAAAATCTTTGTCTTGTCTAATTGTTTCTTTCTTTTCTCAAGTTTGCATTTGGTTCCCAACAAACCAAACAAATTCACAGTTGAGAGAGATTTGTTCGAGAAGTGATTTCCCAAATTACCCCTGAAATGAAAAATAGCCGGAGGTTTTACCTACTCCGCTTAAGCCCGAAAGGGATGGTTTGATAGCAGAGTTAAAACGATTAAAAAAAAAAAAAAAAACTAATAATAAAGGTTAGATGTAAGAAATCTGTTTTTGCTTGTAACATTTCAAGTTAATTCATTTTTCTTCCTAAAAAATCCAAACATTATCTCTAAATCTATCTTGTAGTATTGACTCACACAACAAATGAAAAATTATATAATATAACGGTGATTTCATGTTATTCATGTAATAATATAATAATATCTGTGTTACGGCCTATGTGTGTAAAATATTTAAAATTATCAAATAAATATTAGTTATATTTAATAAACTACAAATGTTATTACTTATTAGTTGGTGATATTATGTTAGAACCATCTTAATTCTATAATTTTTTATTTACTATAATGCTATTTGTATTATCTGAGTATCAAAATTGATCTAAAATAGTTAAAAATTTATTTCATGAAATTAAATGTATTATTTATTTATTTTAAATTTATTATTATTTGCAGCAAATAGCACTATAGTTTTTTTTAATAAAATAATTCACAAGTGACAAGGACCAAGGCTATGTATCTGCAATAATTACTAATATTTAATTCTCAATTAATATTTTCTCCCATCTTATATTCCCAAGGAGAAAAGTTATAATACAACGGAGGTACTACATCATTCGTATAACAATCCACTAATCCATTACCACACTTGTTGAAATATTAAAAAACAACTAAAAAGATGGATATTAAATTATACATATCATTTATTAATTTGTTGATAATATCACGTCACCCATATTTTTGTTGCACCAAAATAGTACTCTCCTCGAAGGCTGAGATTTTGGCTCATCTGCAAGTGCAACGCCATTTCCATTTGGTGAAAAGGCTGCCTACCAACCTGTGCAGAAAAAAATTTCCCCTCTTTTTGAAAACTAAAACTTATATATATATATATATCAAAATTTTATAAGAACATTAAAAAAAGAAGATATAAATAATTACTGCAAGTAATAAGCCAGAAACTGGACATATAATGCCAGTTATCAGCTGAATGTGAAATCTCGGCCCTTCCTTTCTTATCATAACCATCTCTCTATATATCTCTTTCCTCTTCAAGTGGATGAGACCTTCGTTTCATATCTCTTTAATGCTTCAAGCACTCTTCTTTATCCTGTTTCTCAAAACTCTTCTTCAATCTTCATTATTCTTGCAGCTCCCTGAGCTTTGGTGTAATAATAATTCTTATATATTGCTGCAGCTAGCTATTGTTTGTTTTTTTTTTTTTTCTCTCTATTACAACTGCATTAAATTAATACCCTTTTTCGCTTTTCTTCTTCAATAGTCCTTCCATTCAATAATTTCTTTCTTCAGTTACTTGGTAAATGTTTTTTAATATTATTTAGCCTTTTTTAGATAATATCTTTACTTATAATATGAATAAAAACGTTTTTATTTCTTTCTTTTTTGGTCAATGAAACAGTGGGTGAACTTAAAAGAGCTTCAAGTTTTAGCTTAGTCAAAGCTAGCAAAGCAGTGGTCGAAAATGGCTCCAAGGAACAGTCGCGGCAAGACCAAAGGCGAGAAGAAGAAGAAAGAAGAAAAGGGTATATTTAAATATAATTCATTTTCAATATATTTTTATTATTTTACCTTTTAATCAGCTGTAAATATATTTGATTAATTCGGTTACGTTTCTTATGTAGTTCTTCCTGTTGTTATGGACATCACCGTAAACCTCCCCAATGAAATTCGAGTTGTTTTAAAGGTTAGGTGTTTCTTCATAAAGCTCCCATTATAAACAGAATCACGAGAAACTTTTGTTACCATATGTGTGAGCTAATATTCAGATTGGAATTGTCAATAAATTATATTTCTTGATGCAGTTAGTTACAAGTCAGCGGTTTGCACCAACTCTGTGATAGTGTTGTTTGTGTGTCCACATTCTTTAATATTTCTTGGGCATCTTTCTTCTCTTTATGCTTTTGCAAAACCCTTTTGATTAATTTAAAATTTATGCTACAAATTATGATTTCAAACAAACATCCCATTAATTAGCTGAAGCTCAAAACTTGAGAGGGAGTTGTTAGAGCAATAATTTGCGGAGAAAAATGGTCTTATACATAACATAGCATATGTGTTGTCGCATTTTTATTTTCATGTATACACGCAACACTTACATGTAATTATTAAGATATGCTTTAAACAAATTGAAATAAGTGTATAATATTTTAGACAAAAATATTAACGCTATAAGATGATGTTTGCTAAACAGGGAATATCAACGGACAGGATTATAGATGTTCGTCGACTCCTATCCGTTAATACGGAAACTTGCCATATCACAAATTTTTCATTATCCCACGAGGTAAAATTCGTAATTTTTTAAACTTTGTCGGGCACAAAAGGGATAGAGAAATACTCAAGGGTTTTTTCGTAATTAAACATAAGTAATTTAATTATCCGTTTTTAAGTTTTTGCCTCCAAAAAGAAATAAAAAGATTTAACTAAACTAACAGATACGGGGCGCGCGGTTAAAAGATACAGTCGACGTGGCAGCACTGAAGCCCTGCGTTCTTTCTTTAAAGGAAGGTAAAAAATATATTTTTTTTTAACCGGCTGTAATTATTTATTTGATAGCTTCATTGTTACGCGCTCTCTTGAAAAGCCTACTCATTTTCGACCGTTACACTTGCTCTGCAATGCAACAGAGGACTACGATGAAGAGCTGGCAGTGGCGCACGTCAGACGCGTGTTGGACATGGTGGCGTGTACGACGAGCTTCGGCGCCGTCCGGCGTGAATTCCGATGCCGGCAAGAATCTTGCCGGATAATAAGATCGCCAAGAAAACTACACGCCAAAAATGATAAAGACAAGCAATCGCCACCACCCCCGCTGTCGCCGCAATCCAAGAACTCAAAATCGCCGAATGACGTGGCGGTTGATTGATGAGATGGAGAGATGAGCCACTCTTGCCCTAAGCTTGGCAGCTTTTATGAGTTCTTCTCTCTTTCTCATATCACTCCTCCTCTTCATTGTACTTTCACTCTCTTTTCGCGCTTTTTTTTTTTTTTTTAAATTTTATTTTGATTTTTTGTATTTGTAATTACGGCGGATTGTTATGAATCTTGCAGTTATAAGGAAGGCGGCGAAACGAGACGTTGAAGAAATTTGCGCCGATGATCATCTTTTATCCCTCGATGTAAGACCTTACTAGTAGAAAAAATATTCTAGGTCAAAACAATCTCTGAAGTGCTTTTTAGAGAAGTACTGAAATTACTGCTTTTACTAGAAGTAGAAGCAGTTGTTTCTCCAAAATACAAGCAATATTAATGTTCTTTTATGATGCCGCTTTGGATTTCTCAATGAGGTCTTCTGTTTATTCTCAGGTGAAGCTTTGCAATGGAAAGCTGGTTAATGTCGAAGCTTGCAGGAAGGGATTCTATATTGTAGGAAAGCAGCGGATCCTCTGTCACAATCTTGTTGATTTGTTGCGGCAGCTTAGCCGTGCTTTTGACAATGTTAGTTCTTTTTCCCTTTGCTCACCTTCTGTCCTTGATGGTGAACTTTTTCCTACATTGTTATCATTTAGGTTTGATAATGTTCATGCTTGTGCTTCATTGACCAGAACATTTGTCTGTAAAATACATCAAAAATCTTTTGCAATTTGATTGATTTTTCAAAAATTTTTTGCTCACCAAAATGATTAAAATTGTTAGAGTGGTTTGTTGTTGCCAAATCGTGGCATTGCTAGTAGTGGTGATGTTTCATTTAGAAACAGAGGTTTATGATGGTGCTGGACTTCCTTAGCTTATCCTACTGTGGCTGGTTAAATTATTTGGATGAAGATTTTACGTATATAGGCTGTACACTTTTTGTAAAATTTTGATTCATTGTTTTGTATTGCTCCGCCTCCATTCTTTTTTCTTTTGGATGGTTGAAAATTAGAAGTTATATATCTCATTTATCATTTTGCAGACGTCGATGAGCTCATGAAAGCATTCTCAGAACGTAATAAGGTAAATAATTGTCACAGTTTTAATTTATATTCCTTTTTCTTTTAATGGGTCAAACATGCTTTCACTGACCTTTATATGAAACCTGTTTGAATCAGATGGTTTCATGAATTCTCCAAGTCATGTTGTTCCTGTGTCATGTTACTAACCCTTCTGATTATACCCTTTACAGTTTGGGAATCTTCCTTATGGCTTCAGAGCAAACACGTGGCTCATTCCTCCCGTCACAGCACAGTCACCGTCAGTTTTCCCCCCTCTCCCTGCAGAGGATGAAGCATGGGGAGGAATGGAGGTGGTCAAGGAAGAGATGGGAAAAGTGATTTGATTCCTTGGGCCAATGAGTTTTCTTTCTTGCATCTATGCCTTGCAAAACAGCAGAGGAAAGGCAGATCCGAGACAGGAAAGCATTCCTTCTTCACAGCTTATTTGTTGATGTTGCCATTTTCAGAGCCATCAAAGCAGTGCACCATGTAATGGGAAAACCTGACCCTAATCTCTTCAACTAACTGTGGAATCCCCTATACTGAGATAGTAGGGGATTTACAGATCACTGTCACGAAAGATGCTTCCAATGCAAGCTGTAAAATTGATACTAAAATTGATGGAAGTCAAGCAACTGGAGTGGTCAAAATAATTTAGCAGAAAGAAACCTACTGAAAGGGATCACTGCTGATGAAAATACAGCTTCCCATGTAAGATCAGACTAATGTGATTGATCAATGATGCTATTCTCTTTTTTTAAATTCACAATGAGGTGTGTCTGCTAAATGATTGAACATAGCATTACATTTTGATTGCAGGACGTTGCTACCCTTGGTGTTGTCAATGTAAAATATAGTGGCTACATAGCAGTTGTGAAGGTTCAGGAGAGAGAGAACAAGAAAGCCAGTCCTCTGTCTCGAAGCATAGAACTTGAACAGCCTGAAGGCGGTGCTAATGCCCTAAATAGTAACAGGTTTTTTTTTTTTAATGAACCTTGCACTGTGCCCAAATATCATTATGTATCTCACATTTTCATGTTTTAGGTCTGTGTGAGATTTCAACTAATATTAGTTTCTAAGGAACAGTTTCATAGAATAGAAAAATAAGTACACAATTATGAGCCGATATATTGTTTAAGTTTCAACCGATGTTGCAATAGAATTTTTATCCAGGTCTCTCTTTGGAGAATTGCAATTCTTATTTCACTCTATAATTAACCTTAATAGTCCTAATTTAATCTTATTTTAACCTTAATAGTTCGAATTTTCAGCAAGAGTAAGACAATGTACATATTGAATCCTCCCCAGAACCTATAGTGTGGGAAGCCTCGTGCGCTGGACCATCCTCCTTATTGATATAAACCATTATTTGGCAAGCATTTATAAAAGATAACAGCTCACTAAATGCTTGAGGATGGAATTATCAAATAGAGTTCTGTATTAAACACATGCTTATGTTTCATTTGTAATCTTGTTGTTTTTTCATGCTCATATTATTTGTTATTAATATTTTACATGTGTCTACGAAAAAAAAATGCATTCCTTTTCACTTTACAGCTAGTAGTGTGATGCATTTCAGTAATTTTTTTCATAGTGATAATATCTCTTCAGTTTGTGGTTATCCTTCAGTTATGTTTCTTCATCAGGCAAAATTTTAAGTAATGCCATGTTCCTTACAGTTTGAGGTTACTACTCCATGAAACACCTTTAGAACACAATAAACCAGCATCTAATTTGCAAAATTTGGAACGCGAGGAGCTTAATGCTTCCCAAGCATTTGTGGAGAGACTGCTGGAAGAGAGTATTGCTAAGCTTGAGGAAGAGAACACCTGAAAGGGAACATTTTGTGAGATGGGAACTTGGCGCCTGCTGGATACAGCATTTACAGGACCAAAAGAATGCCAAGAAAGATAAGAAACCATCAAATAATAAGGCTAAGAATGAAATGAAGGTTGAGGGGCTCGGAAAGCCTCTTAGGTCCCTTAAGAATAACAAAGAAAAATCAGAAGGAACCAATCACAAAATGCAGTCTGAAACATTAAAATCTCAAGCAGATATTGGGGAATCTGAAATGGGTACTTCAGCTTGTATAGCAGCTCAGCTTGAAAGCAGTGCTAAAGAAAATGAACTTGCACTTAAGAATTTGTTGTCTGATGCGGCCTTTGCACGGCTAAAGAATCTGAAACTGGACTTCATTGTAAGGTAATATTTTTGTAGGTGTGATTGCAGCGTAAGATATATCGCCTGCGTATCTTATACAATGGTAACTAACTTACAATTTTTGACAGTCCTTGGAGGAATTAGTTGAATTGTCTCACAAATATTACACTGAAGTTGCACTCCCAAAACTGGTAATTTCTGAATAATTTTATATGCTTTTTCTACTTATTTACATTTAGTAAGTTATTATGGTGATTCCTGTTTGTATTACTTGTCTTTAAATACAGGTAGCGGACTTTGGTTCTCTGGAACTGTCACCTGTTGATGGCAGGACCCTTACGGATTTCATGCATGCTAGAGGCCTTCGGATGCGTTCTCTAGGACATGTTGTGAGTGCCTTATTTTTGAAGTCAGGGTCGCTTCCTTGATACATGTATATATGGGAAGGAAACTCTAGTTCGTATCCTTTGTCTATTGAATATGTTGCATGCAACTGCATCGATAATTCACATCTGTCTATTATTGTATGAATCTCATCCAATCTGTTCAAGGTCTTCTGTTCGAATGATACATGCCTGTGTTCAGAATCAACACCATTGTTGGCATTCTTAATTTCTTATGACATATGCCCACCTTAATGCATCATAATGACCATAGTCATCCACATTTCAGAGTATCTTCATTATCATCAACTGCAATACATGTCCTGAAATGTAGAATTACTGAATGCACATATGTTGGGATCATGCCCAACAAAATCTTTAAATCAAGGCGGGCTCGGAATTTTAAGAAATAATTGCACACTACTGTCGATATAAGATAGAATTGAGTCATTGGCGGGCCCACCTGTAAGTTTTGTTAAAAGACATCCTTGAGTGTAAGGATAATCTATAGAATCATATAAATTGTAAACATGATTCCACCTTTATTGATGTAATGCATCAAAATCTCATCTCCTTTTGGGTTCTGCACTTCTGTTTGCCTTACTTTTAACATTTCTGTCACTTTGCTGCATTTGACTTGCACTACCCTGTATCTTTTCACTGGGAACCATCAGAACTTAAATTCTAATGAAGATGCAAATACCACTAATTTGTGAAATGCAGCAAGTATGGGTTTGTCCATGGTGACTGATTCTTGCTATTTGTTTGGAACCAGGTCAAGCTTTCCGAAAAGCTGTCTCATGTACAATCACTCTGTATTCATGAGATGATAGTTCGAGCATTTAAGCACCTTCTCCAGGCAGTGATTTCAGCTGTTGGTAACACTCAGAAAATGGCTGTGTCAATAGCTGCTGGACTGAATCTGATGCTTGGGGTCCCCGAAAATGAGGAACTGATTGAGTCTTGCAATGTCCATCCCCTTGTGTGGAGATGGCTGGAGGTGTTCTTGATGAAGCGATATGAGTGGGATCTTAATAGCTTAAACTTCAAAGATGTGCGGAAATTTGCGATTCTACGGGGTTTGTGTCACAAGGTATTTGATACTCATCCTATTAAAATTTCCAGAGTTTTCTACCTATGAATATTGATTTTGTGGATCTACAATTCGGTAAATTATAAAACATATATTTTTGACAATTTTTGGGATCATATTAAGTTGATTTAGGACACGTCATGGACTATTTATATCAGTTGTGAAGAATACTCTGGTTTCTTATGGAGAGTAGACCTGTAATCCTTGAAGTGCAGTCTCTCTCAATGTGATGACTTATAAATAGTTTGATCTTGGTAGATATCTGCAGATACATTAAAATTTTTATTCAACTTGGGAAAACTAGAACAGGAAAATACTTGTTACATTTCACAAATAGTATAATGCATGAGCTGGAAGTTCATAGATCATAAGTTTTGCAGTCATCAATAAACTCTAACACACATTTTCTGTATTTCTTGTTTCTTCATAACTGTTTCAGGTGGGTATTGAGTTGGTTTCAAAGGGATTTTGATATGGAATCTGCAAGTCCATTCCGGAAAATAGATGTTGTCAGCCTGGTGCCTGTGCCTAAGGTATTTAACAAGGAATAGAAGGATAGAACAAGTTCTTTCTCCTCGTCTCTGAAATGGTTTAGCTTGTATGTTTTTTTTTCTGCTGAATTGATTTTCCTAATTCCTTGCAGCAAGCAGCATGCTCATCTGCTGATGGAAGACAGCTCCTGGAATCGTCAAAAACAGCTTTAGATAAGGGAAAACTTGAAGATGCAGTCACCTATGGGACCAAGGTATCTGACTTTCTTACTTGCTACTGTATATCCATCTATGTAAGCTGTTAGTAAGGTGTTTCAGCAAATATTTTTTCAATCTTTCTTATTTGTATTTTTATCTTCTTTACTTTATGGTGTTTGAAGGCCCTTGCGAAGCTAGTAGCAGTATGTGGTCCCTACCATCGAATGACTGCAGGTGCTTACAGCCTCCTCGCTGTAGTCTTGTATCACACTGGAGACTTCAATCAGGTTTGATGGCCGTCCATTTTGTTTTAATCTTGATGAGCCATTGTCCATGACACCAATATTTTTGTTACCTTCGCAAATCTTTTCAGACCATTCTTGTACAAAAAGCACATAATGCATTTTTTACTAGGCTTCAGTTTATGGGCACTAAACTGTTAAACTTGAAGTGTTTTGATTTCACTATAATAAAGCTTTCAAGACAATTCTCAATCAACATTACAATCTTGTCCATTATTCAGGCCATGATTTATCAACAAAAAGCCTTGGATATCAATGAGAGAGAATTAGGACTTGATCACCCGGATACGATGAAGAGTTATGGGGATCTTGCTGTATTCTATTACAGACTTCAGCATACAGAGTTGGCTCTCAAGTATGTTTCTTTCTTGCATAAAGCAGATAAACTTCTAGATTTAGGTAATATTAATGGTTCAGCTTCAGTCTGTACCTTTACTCAAAAGGGTCAACTAAGGAAGTGCAAAGTCAATGTGTATCCAACCATCTAAATTTAAGGGAGTGGATTTTATATGGTTGGTCCAAATCTCATCCATATCTTAAAGATTTTATCATACTTTTTTGTGTCTTATACCTACAGGTTTCTGTTGTCCATTTTATAATCACACAAGTGCACTTTTCCTAGAAGTAATAAAGTAAAGATCCATGAGGACTTATCCCCGAGGACTTAATGTTAACTCCTACTAATTACTATAACCTTATTAATTCTAACCTATCTAAACAACCAATTAATAGACTGAAATTAAAACTAAAGCAAATTAAATCTAAAAATGAGAATAGATTACTGAGATGAGAACTTATGAGATAAAAACCTATGATTTCAACTTCCCCTATCACTTCACTTGAATCAAATACTTCTTCTTCTATGATTTGGTAACAAGATCAGATTGTTAACCTAGAACACTGGCTTATCTCTATAGTCTCTTCCGATGGTTGAATAGACTTATCCATCTTGCTCAATTAACTATTCCTATGTTAACTAAACCAAAATGAATTCATTATGAACAAGTTCTAAACATGGTTACACATACCATGTAGGTATATTCCTATCCTACTATGGAAATCCATTCAATACAGCCTATAGAATTAGATCATGCTTTATCTACCCAAGGCTGGCTAAACACAAAACTCCATTTCCCAAATTGGTTAGGGTTTCCCACAATTATCTTAATGGTGATCAAGCAATAAAATATAATAAGCACAAGTATAGATAAACAATCCAAAGTACACTTTCATAATCAAGAAAGAATTTAAATTCATTTACAGGCATAGGTTCCTATTCATAACAAATTGCAGTCTTGTCTTTTCTTTTATAAAATAATACTTTTAGGACAGTATACTTTTAAACTTTTATGACAGTATACTTCTATATAGGTCCTTTTGTTTTATAGGGAATTGCAGGTCTTTCCTATTCAGAACAGAGTTGCAGTTATCGGGTCAGCGCCGCGGCGCTGAGCTGCTGGATGAATCTCTTCACGTCTGGCGCCGCGGCGCTGCTCCTTATGACAGAATCCCCTGTTTCGCTTCTTTTAAATTCCAACTTTGCTCCTGATTTGTCCAGAAATCATGATTTGACTCATTTGCTCTTCACATCTACAAAACAACAGAGAAAGCAAGTAAATTAATACAAAAGACTTGGTTTAACTAGCATATCTCATGCTAAAGGGGCTCTAAATATATATATATAATGACTACTCATCAGTATCAGCATATTATTTCAATTCAGGGGTCTCTTAATTTAATAGTCTACCCAAATCACACTGATTGCGTTTGTATGCTGATCATGTTCTATCAACCATTCTTTGGACTCTCAGTCACTTGAACATGGGAAAGTATCCGAAAGATAAAATATTTCTAGACTACATTTGTGTTTTGTTTCCTTTAATTAACATCCAATTGCTGATATACTTTTTTCCCCTTAAACGTCCTTGTCACATCTTCTTTTCCATTGCACTTTTATGTATTTGGTTGCCTCCTCTTTGTTCTGAAGGTCAAATATTGTTATTGATCAGGTATGTAAAGCGTGCTATGTATCTTTTACATCTCACTTGTGGCCCGTCTCATCCAAACACTGCTGCGACATACATCAATGTGGCTATGATGGAGGAAGGACTTGGGAACGTGCATGTTGCCCTCAGATATCTCCACAAAGCTCTGAAGTGTAACCAAAGGTTACTTGGTCCAGATCATATTCAGGTGTTGTTTTGTTAATTTTGTTTTCTCTCATCAGTTTTGCCCAAATTTTTAAAATGTTATACCATCTATAATACTCTCAATGTTTCTAATTGATAATCGATGAGACTACATATAGGACAATCTTTTTCACCCTATAGTTTCATGTTCAGATTTTCAATATAGATCTGACTTATTGGATCATATTTAAAATAAATATGCAGCAAGAACAAATCAATACTGTTCATACGCTTAAGTGGTGAAGTTAGATGGTAGGTAATTTTACAATTCTAGTAGTGCAGTTGGAAATGAAAATGCATTTTTTTCAGGAACTAATAAATGCCTTCTGAAATTTCATTTGGCATTCATATAGTTCCCTCAATACTTTTACCAGTGGAACATATTGTCTATAAACCAGATTCTTACTGAAATTTGGATTATAGTTTTGAGAATTATTCTCTGTTTCTGTAATGCTTTCCAGACAGCAGCAAGTTACCATGCCATAGCCATTGCACTCTCATTGATGGAGGCATACCCTTTGAGTGTTCAGCATGAACAAACAACCTTGCAGATTCTTCGAGCAAAGTTGGGCCCGGAGGATCTGCGTACACAGGTGTGTTACTTATCAGGTTCAAGAGTTGTATTCAAATATGTGTGTGTGTGTATTCAGTGTGAGTGTGTCGGTTTCCTTGTAAACTTCTCATTGAAATAAAATGAGAGTTGGTACTTTTACCCAATAACTTGAAAGTATGAGTTCTAACTTCAAATCATGACATTTAGAATATTGAAGTTCTATTTTCTTGTGGGGACGGCAGACCTGGGACTTCAGTGTGGGGGGTTCCTAGTAAACTTCTCATCATTTATATATATATATAAACTTCGTGACAAATGCTTCAGGATGCTGCCGCTTGGCTTGAGTACTTTGAGTCCAAGGCTTTTGAACAGCAAGAAGCTGCACGAAATGGTACTAGGAGGCCTGATGCATCCATAGCCAGCAAAGGCCATCTAAGGTAATTTGTCTAGTCCTGTCCATAATATGATTATTGAAAATTTAATGATTAGGATTCAGTGCTTTTTTTGTTATAAAAACGCCCATACCCTTATTGCTAATAGCTAGTCTTTTTGCCAATTCAGTGTATCAGATTTGCTTGACTACATTAATCCAAGTCATGGTGCCAAGGGAAGAGACGTATCAGCATTGAAGAGGAAGAGCTATGTTACAAAGGTATGTTGGAGTTCATGTGATATGTTGGTAAAAAATTACTTCAGATGATAAGAGCAAGACACTAACTGTCCCATTGCTGCTGCTGTTGGAGTGGAGACTCAAAACCATTCTTTGAATGGATCCTTTGAAGGAAAGTTGGAAATGTAGACCCATTTACAGAGAGAAATTAACTGAACAGCAATTAAGTATTCTTCCTTAGAAATACTCACTAGATTTAAAATTTCAATGAGGCTCTGTAGTCCAAAGAAATGGTATCGCAAGTCAGCTTGTGCTTAGATTTTAAATTATAGTTATCAATTTTATGTTTCTGTTATGAGGATCTTATAAGATAAATTCTCCTTGAGAAGGGAAAGCTATTGGTGCACTGCACCTGATCATACTTCTTAATTTTTGTTTATAGGTGAAGGGAAAATCCTACCAAGACAACAATTTAGCAAGTCCTGATGGATCTCCCAGAGAAGTACTAAGAGAAAGTTCAGATGAAGAGACACATACACCTGAACCTGGAAGTGACACAGATGTTAATCAGGAGACTAGCTCTATGCCATTGCAGCAGCAGGAGCCAGTTGTGGAAGAGACTGAAAAAGAAAAACCAAAAGTTGTGGAAGAAATTTCACCTGCAATACATGAGGAAGGAGATGATGGATGGCAACCAGTTCAAAGGCCAAGATCGGCTGGTTCATATGGGCGGCGGCTAAAACAGTGGCGAGCAACAATTGGCAAGGTTCATGGTTGTCAGAAAATGAATGTGGCTACAGTTCTGGACTACTCTCCAGCCAAGAATAGTCATCACAGTAGTAGGTATTACCTTTTAAAGAAACGGGTAGTATCTCATGGAAGTTCTGCAGATCACCACCTTGTGCATTCCTCTGAAAGTACCAAATTTGGGAGGAGAATTGTCAAGGCTGTAGCATACAGGGTTAAGTCCATGCCTTCATCTACTAAAACTGGTACAATAGAAGCCTCTATAGATAGTGGTGAACCTACAATTTCTCTGTCAGAATCTCGACCCACTTCTGCCCCAAATGATACCGGCTCAATGAGGAACTCAATAATCAGCAGTCATGGAAAATCTCCTTCTTACAAGGAAGTAGCAGTGGCCCCTCCAGGTACATTGCAGGTCAGGGTTCCCCAAAGTGATATTCCACATAATCGGGAATTTAGTTTTGGAAAACCTGAAGATGAAACGAAGGAAGAAAAAGATAATGTGGACACAGATGTAATTGGGGTAGAAAATATATATGAAGAGAAGAGTAATTCTGTATTGGTTGCGACAGATAACTCAAAAGACGAAAGTGGAGTTCATCCGAACAAGGAAGAAACTCAATTATCTGATGGATTGGAATTTAACCCATCTGTCGTGTCTGAGAGTGTGGAAGAACTTGGATCTGTTGTTGATGTTCATAAAGTAGCACAGGATGGCATATTCAGCAATGGCAAGCCCAACTCAATTGAATATCCGACAAGTGAATTCTACGAGAAGGATTCATCTAGAAGTTTTGAATCCCATGATAATATGAACTCCACTCTCCAAGTAGTGGAGGATCTGAAGGACAAACCCTCAGTTCTCAATCCAGGTGATACTCAGGGATTACCCAATAGGAAGTTATCTGCATCTGCAGCACCATTCAACCCATCACCAGCCCTTGCACGTGCTTCACCAGTTTCTGTTAACATGACTTTGCCTCCAGGTCCTGGTGCAGTTCCAGCTGTTGCACCTTGGCCTGTAAATATGACTCTTCACTCAAGGCATGCTACTGTCTTACCTACAGTTAGTCCAATGTGCTCATCTCTACACCAGCCATACTACTCACCTCCTCCAACTCCGAACATGATGCAGCCATTGTCGTTTATGTATCCTTCCTATACTCAACCCCAATCAGTACCAACCAGTACGTTTCCTGTGACTGGTAGTGCCTTTCATCACAATCATTTCTCATGGCAATGCAATATGAGCCCCAATGTTCCAGAATTCATTCCTGGGCCTTTTTTGTACCGTCCAGTGGAGTTTTCTATTCCACCACCTGTTGTTGAGCCAATTCTGGATCCCATAATGGAGCCAAAAGTGCAGTCTGCTGACTCTCCCAGTCCATGTTCAGCATCAATTCTGCCAGTGGACATTGATGCTGCCGGAGATGCTAAGCAAGAAGTGGACCTTCTATCATCTAAATCAATAGATTATGCAAATGAAGTAGCTGGAATCGATCGGGAAAGTGTTAAGGAAAATGGCCATTTAAATCTGGGTGGGACTGAAAATGCTGGGATTGAACCCCATCACTTGAACAGCCCCAACGAAAGTTCTGGAAGCAGTGTCGAAAGGGAAATTGAAGGTGAGAAAACCTTCAGCATCTTGGTAAGAGGAAGAAGAAACCGAAAACAGACATTGAGAATGCCGATTAATCTTCTCAGTCGACCATATGGCTCCCAGTCCTTCAAAGTTACACATAACAGGGTAATAAGAGGGAGTGAATCTCCAAAGTTTTTCAGCTTTTCTTCAACTGGAGATTCTACAGTTACTGCTGTATAGTTTAAGTTTTGCATTCTTACCATGCTGGTGTGGTGGGGGTCTCTTGGGAAAAAGAAGTTACAAGACTTCATTCTGTCATATGGAAAGGGACATCCGATTTTTTTGTTTTTCTTTTTATGGCTTTCATTGGTCACAAATTGCCTTGCCTCGTCAGTTTTATGATCAGAGCGCCTTGTGAAAGAATGCAGGTTAGTTCATAACCAGAGCATGCATTATACATACATACATGCATGCGAAGTATTCTCAAATCTGAACATCCACACTAGTGATGCATTACGCACACAAACACATATGTGCATGTAGATATATATATCAATTAGACGCATATAAATGTGAATAAAATTAGTTTCTAAATATAACATATTAACATCCACAAAAATCATGCAGATAATCTGCTGTTGATAGTATCCCAATGGAAGAAGGTGCTGGGGACAAAGGCAACTTTTTTATTGATCAGGTATTGTCTCACCCTTAGACTTTTGTTTTGGGAGTGTGAGTGTATCCGAAACTGTTTCAAGGAGTGGAAACCGCCATTTTGTCCAGCTACTTGTCTTATGGAGGATCTTAGTTCTCTTTTTAACTAATTCATCAAATCATTTTAATCAGCAAAATTTCAAGACTTGTCTATTATTTAGAGAATATCCTAAATGACCTTGGCCTAATAATAGGAAGTTAAAGCCGTCTGATTTAGATTAGGGTTTTGTCAACCTGTAGAATCTTTGGAACCTATAAGTCATTTGCGGCTTTTATTATTTTATTGGCTGATCAAAAGTTTTGCTTGGTTTGCAGGTTTATGCAATAGGAAGATTTACTCTGGGGACGAGATAAGTGTTAGCTTTGCAAGTTTATGATAGGAAGATTTATCCTGGAATCCCTATAGGTGTTTTCCAAGGTAACGAATGACAATTATGGTCCATAATATGGTTAGGAAATTTTGATACCTGGGATTACATCTTTAAATGACATTTGAGTTTTCTGGTTTCTTATAGCCGTAACTTCAATAAATGATTTGATTTAATTGTATATGACTAATCATTTTTTAATTCGCATTTGACTCATTGTTCGTGTTGATTTGTGATTATTTCTTTGCTTGCATAACTAATCCTGGTGCCATTAGCTATAGAAGCTTCCAGCTTTCTCTTTGATAGAAATATGTTCAACTGCTTGTAAATTATTTATTGTTTCTAGTGAAAATCCATTGATCCAAAAATCTAATTTAATTCCTTCACTATAAAAAATTCCTCCTAAAAAGACTGGTCAATAAATAGATTGCCTATGAAATAGACAATGAAGTCGAAGAACGAAGTTACCACTTCATATAATATGCACCAAGCCGACATTTGTTCAGCTATATGCCAATCTCAATAACACACAGTGTCAGTGTCTTAAGCAGGAAAATGTGTGAAATAACTCCCTAATTTACAGGTTGATTCACACACCAATTAGAGGTGAAAATAATCATCTTGCAATTGAACTCTTATTCACTGACCTTATCAAGCATATATTAATTATTAACTTGCCTTACCAAGAAGATAATAAGCTATAATATGTCTTACCCACAGTAAGCTCTAATACTTTCTAAACATCTGGTTTGTTTACTCTGGAATGAGAATGGTGAATGAGAATAGAAGAATTGTTTATTTATTAAAAATTAAAATGAGAATGAGAATGAATATGTGAGCCTCATTTAATATAGAAATGAAGAATGAGATTCTCATTCCCACCATCACCCTCTCATTATTAATGAGAAATTACAAGATTACCCATAAAATAATTAATTACTAAATTAAAAACTAATTAATATTAATTTATAAATAATAAATAAAATATATTAATAATTAATCAATAATTAATAACAAAATAATATTTAATATTTTAATAAAATAATATAATGTAATAACTAATTAATACTTAATTTATAATAATAAATTAATTTAATCAATAATTAATAATAAAATATTATTTAATATTTTAATACAATAATAATTTAATAAAAGAATGAATTAATATTTAATAATTTAATACATTAATAATTAATAAGTAATAAATTAATATGTAATTATAACTAAGAGTATTTTTGTAACTTATTAACAATTCATTCCGATTACTAGACAGAGTAAACACATCATTGGTAATACTACTTTATTCTGATTACGATTCCTACAGTTAAGTAAACAACTTATTTTGATTTAGATTTACCATTCTCATTTCAGCCCATTCTGATTCCATCTCATTCCGATTACGAGTATGTAAACACTATCATAAATGTCAAAATTATGAGACCAACCTGCAAGAATGGTAACTAACACGGCTAAGCAACAAGGAGGGCCCAAGCTATAATCCCACTCCAAGTTAAATCAAAATTTATATATTCTAAGTTAAATGAACTTTTATAAATATAATAAATATATTTAATAAGAAAAACATTAATATGGGTCTTATATCCAAAAATAAAAATAAAAATAGGATAATAAAAATATAATTTAAAAAAGTAGAAAATAAATATATAATTGTTATAAGATTATCGTACTGCAAGTATACAGTGTCATGTTTTAGTA
The DNA here is from genome assembly GCA_019454045.1 of Zanthoxylum bungeanum. NCBI lineage: Eukaryota > Viridiplantae > Streptophyta > Magnoliopsida > Sapindales > Rutaceae > Zanthoxylum > Zanthoxylum bungeanum. The sequence continues at coordinate 4,883 of SKCR01035403.1, read as the reverse complement.
AATGATGAATAAAGAGTGTTGAACCTAAAAGGATTGAAATCAAATTCACACTAAGTATTATAATTAATAAACTTAATTTTATTTAGAAATCAATTTAAATTAAATTAAATTAAAATTAAAACTAAAGAAGCGAGAAGTCAAAACATTTAATTAAGGAAGATCAAGATGAGAGGAATTCTAAAGTCTGATTTGACCTATCTATCATCTATGCATTTGTTATGCTAATTAATTATTACTCAATTTATTAGTTTATAAGCCAAGAATCCTAAAGTATTTTAGTCCCTCTCCTGAGTGCCGAGTGAAAATATTATTAATTATCGATTTCGATATCCCTATAAGAAATAGTAATTAATAATTCATTACGTTCTATGAATCTTTGTTAACGACTTCAAACGAATTATAGGCGACCCGAACTATATAAAATTCCTAAGTTATATTTTCTCTCTCGAGTGATAGATTCTAAATATGAAATCATCTAACACGTGGCAAGCAAACCAGAAGCATTAAACATAAAAATATAAATAAACTGATTTAAAACTTCATAATAATTAATTGGCAATCAAACACATAAGTTCCAACATATGCTACATCATAATCTAGAATAATAAAATTAGTTCATGACTAAATAAAAGAACAATGAAAATGAAGTCAAGAATGTTGAACATCATAAAAGTTTAAAGAACAAAATTAGAAGATAAAACTCAAATCGAATCTTTTCGTCTTGGTTTTCATATTTTGCCATTCATTTGTGCTTCCTTTGCATCTTTAAGCTCCCAAACCCGTATGTTAGCCTCAAGATCCATGCTCTAATACTTCCTATCAATAAAACACAAAACAAACTACAAAACACGTAAAATTGTATGAAACCTAACAAAATAATAAACTAAGAATGTATGAATAAGTGGGTATAAATCATACTTATCAAACATCCCCAAACTTAAAATTTTGCTAGTCCCGAGCAAAAGACTAAATAAAAACTAAATAAAAGTAAACAAATAAAAATAACTAAATTAATCAGGACACTTTCGTAGGGATCACGATTACATTTAGCGTATACAACAAGCCTTTAAATCCCTACGCAGCCCAAGTGGATGAGTTATAGTCTCGTGAGGGCTTACAACAATGACGCCCATAAACGTCATTCACACACATGTAATCATGTAAAAAATAATGAAATGAATAAAACAATCTTGGTAGTTGCATAATATTGTCCTCAAAGAATGCCTACCAATGAAATTAGAGAACCTTCAAAGTACTCAATGCCACTTAAATCCAATTTCTTGAAAAAATTATCTAAGATTGACTCACATTGTGTGTGTGTGGAGGTTTGATAATATCTTGACTATTAAGTAAGCCAACTCAGTGATTTCATCTCAAAAATTGGGATCCAATGGATCTAACCAACCTACATATCTCAAAAGTACTATGTATTTGCCTATTAAGCTTGATATGATATGACTTCTCTTTTTCGTAATCTGTCGACTCACCTATTCTTTAAGGTAGCATTTCTCCTTATGCTGGTCCTAGAACTCGCTCATGGGTAGCTTCTCGCTTATCGATTATAAGTGGTTTATCGTTTTTTTTCAAAGAATTTTTTATTTTCTGCTCTTTTCATTTTTTTTCAAAAGATCTCTCTTTCTTTTTTTTGCTCTAGCCATATCATATATCATAAATAATTACAAACAGAGACAAATATCTAAGCAAACTTTCATTTATCTTCGAATAATTTCTTTAACTAGTCACTTTGTCAACTATATAGGCTCTTACTACTAGAAACCTATTTTTATGTGCTTACGAGTCTAACGTAGATCACATACTTAAGGCATTAGATAAAAATCAATTAGACACTTATCGTTTCTAAGATTTCATCCTAAAGCAAACAAATTCATTATTTGGACATATGCTTTACTACGTATGACAAATTTTTTTTATTATTATAAAAAAGTAGGAACTAACACTAATTAGGAACTAATGCTAACATGCACACACTCTCAAACTTAAAACTTGTATTGTCCTCAATGTAAGATAAATATAAAGAAACAAGAGTGAGGAACAACACTACCATGGATAGAGTTGATCAGGTTCCTATTGGTTAGAATTTGGTTACGCGGGATGTGTGGATTGCGCTCGTACCTGCATAAATACACATGCAAATCAATAAACAAGCAAACATCACACAATAAAGTAAAACTAAAGTAAAGAAAATAAAAAATAAATGTGTGGGTTGCCTTCCCGCTAGCACTAAGTTTAACGTCTTCAGCCAGACGTAACCACCTAAGTGGTTATGGTGGCTTCAATGTAGTGGACCAGGTAGTCTCATGTGTTTTCTTCTTTGTTAACCACCGTTGATTGTGACATGAAAAATAATGCTTGGCTGGTTGCGGCAGAGCAACTATGGAAAGTTCACCATGATCTTTTAATGGTTCAGCTATTGGCTCTATCTTTGGGTCATGAGCTTTGAATTTTCCGCCAGTTTGAAATTCTAGACTGCACATGCGGTAAAATTGGCTCGACTTCTTGATTAGCTTTCCAGGGATCATCTTTAGGTGAACATTGACTCTTGAGTTCCTCTTATTGCAACGCCTTGGGAATGACTTTAGTTTTATCTGCGGAGGATTTTCTTTGCATGGCTCCACTTTGTTTGTTGGTTGCTTGACTACTGTTTCACCCTGTTTGTGGGCTTTAATACATGGAGACACACCTAACACATGATCATTATCTATTGCAACTTCCTTATCTACAATGTCTACCATGTGACATTCTTCATCACCTTGAGGACTCGACATGACTCTGAAAATACTAAATATGACTTCTTTGTTTTGCACTCGTATTGGCAGTTCACATTTTTACACATTAATGATCACTTTGCTTATTTCCAAGAAAAGTCTTCCTATGATGATTGGGACGTCATGATCCTCCTTCATATTAAGGACAATGAAATTAGTAGGGAAGTAGAACTTATCCACCTTAACCAACACATCCTCCAGTATTCCTCATGGGTGGGTGGGGGATCTATCCGCTAGCTGTAATGTGACGGTAGTTAGCTTCGCTTCTCGTAGGCCCAATTATTTATAAATTGATAAGAGCATGAGATTGATACTTGCACCCAAATCACATAGCGCCTTACCAAAGTCTTGATTTCCAATAGTTCATGGTATGGTAAAGCTGTCAGGATCCTTCAGCTTTTAGAGAGTTTCTTCTGTATGATGGCACTACATTCCTCTGCCAGTGGTACTATTTCAAAATCAGCTAGCTTCCACTTTTTGGACATCATCTCATACATAAACTTCACATAGTTAAACATTTATCCCAAGGCATATGTGAATGAGATGTTGATATGGATCTTTTTAAAGATGTCAAGAAATTTAGCAAATTGAGCATCCAATTTCTTTTTTTGAAAGTGATGAAGGTATGATAAAGGTGTCTTGGGGATATGGGCGGCTTATGTAGAGGATTTGTTGTACTGTTCTCTTATTTAATTTTTATTTCCTCCTGAAATGTCGCTTCTTTATTTTGACTACCTTGGTCCTTATGGACATTTCTAATCTATAATCCACTACAAAGGGTAGTGGCTTTACACTGTTCCTTACGGTTTACCTCGGTATTGTTGGAGTTTCTAAACCTCCCAAGATCATTAAACAAGCATGAAACAAGTGTGAATACAATGAGGGAGTTGCGGAATACTCACATCGAGCGGTTGAGCGACGCGGCAATGAACAAAACTTCAATTTCTACTCACCGTATGTCACGGCAGTGAAGTCAACTGTCCTCCATGAAATTCGGCCATGGTCCTCCTTAAAACTCCAAGCTTTGTGTGTTGTGATTCCATGCACACGGGTGGGTTTCCCTATCATCTTCGTATGTCTCTTTGAGTGCTAGCTCTTTTTGATTTTTGCCACAAAAACCAAGCTTTTCTTCTCCATCATTCACGCCCAAACTGCAGTGAAAAAGAAGAAAGAAAATGCCCAAGGGCGTGAGAGAGAGAGGAGTTGAGAGAGATGGAAAAAGTGTATTAGATAATTGATTTCTAAAATCAATTAATATACCAATTTTTGATTTTCAAAAAGTCAAAAGGTACAAGCCATTAAAGTTTTTCCATCTACTCACATCAATCACAAGTGACATATTGTCAAGTCACTCAAAGTGACTAGACATCACATCACATCACATCACTCAAAGTGACAAGTGATTTGACACTTGACGCGACCCATGATTTGACGCTTGATGTGACTTACGATTTGACGCTTGATTTGACTTGCGTGCCGCATTCGAATTCGAAATGCGAATGCGCTCGCAAACAATCCCGGGCTCGGGTTCGCTAATTCCAAATTAACGAATTTTCCGTTGCGACGTAATTAAATCTAATTTAATTAAATAATCATTTCTAGCATAATTACTATTCACATCGCTAACGAATTAATTCTAAATTAATTCGTTCGCCCGAATAAAAATCTAATTTTAATTCCACGTCGAAATCCAATTTCATATAATATATCGAATATATTATTTATCGATTAATTCCAAATTAATCGTTATCTCTCTTTAAATGATATTTTATCCCAGATAAAATATCTCCGTAATTAATCCCAGATTAATTTTTTTCTCTCTCATCTAATTAATCTCAGATTAATTAAAGTGTGAGTCATACATCATAGGTGAATCTTCGGGAAGCGACCCATGAGATCCCCGGATATGTTGGCAGTAAATTCGGTCGTCGGACTATCCGAACACGTAAGTACCTAGTACTACGTTTTACCGATTTACAAGACAAGGTTGGCTTCTAGCAAAGCGTCATGCCTACCCAATTCTCCAGAAATATTCTTACAGGAATAAAAGGATTTATATCAGGCGTAGTATACGTAGTATTGCATATGTCGATCCAG